>JAXCGZ010002244.1:70000-79149 GCA_037179515.1 Halocaridina rubra
CTACTACTACTACTATTATTATTATAATAATAATAATAATAATTATTATTATTATTATTATTATTATTATTATTATTATTATTATTATTATTATTATATTTAACATGTATCTTATATATTCTTTAGGCAACGAGCGAAGATGATTCTCAGGATCTTTCTGAGGGAGAAATCTCCGAGTCTGACGAAGAGCCAGAGGAATGTAAGTTTTTACAATTCAACACTAACACATGCATGTCAAGTGGAGTCATTCTGCATACGAATGTTGATGCTTACTATAATGTTATTTACTGTCGAGAGTCTCATTATTATTATTATTATTAGCCGAGGAAACATCGGATGGCGAGGACGCTCCTTCGGTAAATGTTCCTGCGGAAGAGATTCGGCAAGAGAAGTGTTCCCTGAAGAAATGTCAAGGTATTTAGGACTTGTATTCCAGTGATTTATATGTATTAGCATACATACACACACAAACACACACATGCATAGAATAGGTGGAAATGTCTTGGAATGGATAAAGACTTACTCAGAAGGAAGGGAACAGAGGGTTAGAGTAAGACACTCAGTGTTTGAATGGAGAAGAGTTAGTAGTGGAGTCCCACAGGGTTCAGCTTTAGGACCACTTTTGTTCCTTGTATATGTAAATGACTTACCAGAGTCTGTAAATTCATTCATGAATATGTTTGTAGATGATGCAAAGATTGTGGAAAAAGTAAGAAGCGAGCACAATGGTAGAGAACTGCAGGAAGATCTAAATAGTCTGCATGAGTGGTCAGAAAAATGGATAATGAAATTCAGTGCTTCAAAATGTAAGGTACTGAGAATGGGTACAAGTGCAAGAAGGCCTAAGCTTGACTACTCGGTGGCAGGAGTAGAACTTCAAGAGACAGAGAGAGAGAGAGAGATCAAGGAGTAAACATACTGGCCGATATGTCTCCATAAATGCATATAAATGATATAGTAAGAGCAACATATGCTTTCTTGGGAGATGTAAGGGTAGCCTCCAGGCACATGGACAAGGATATGTTCAGAAATATTTATGTAACCTATGTAAAGGTACAGGTTGCCGGGTTGCAGTTCCGATATCCATCTAAGATGCTCCACAGAACGTCAGTTGGTGCAAGCCCCAACCCCCTATTGTGGTGCCCAGTCACAGCACTATCCTCCCAGTAAACAGCTTAAACTCTTGGCCTTGGACGGGAGCCGATCTACCGACCTTGTGAACGCGAAGCCAGCGTGTTACCACTGTACTAGCCAGAGGCATATATGTGAGGCCAAAGCTTGAATATGCAGCCCCCTTTTGGAATCCACACTTGAAAAAGCACGTAGTTAAGCTGGAAGAAATTTAAAGACATGCCACCAAACTGGTGCCAGAAATGCGCAATCTCAGTTATGAGGAGAGGCTGAGGGAATTAGAATTACTGTCATATAGTGTTTTTCTTACACTATACTGAATCCATAGGTAGCGAGGTCGGTGAAAGAGATGCGTTGTTCAATTAACAGTAATTTATTTAGAGAAAAGTTGAACTAACTTGTGCCTCAAAGCTCCCATTCCTTTAGTTCCAATCACTCACTATTCCCGCCCCCTTAGGGGGAGGTGTCTAACTATGGACATAAGTTCTGCCCCTGGCAAGTACTGACTTCAGACTGAACTGACACAGGCTCTGTATGCCGTCCTGTGGCGGCGGGTTTCCGAGTGCGCACTCTGCCCTCTAGCGGCTATAAGCGTCTATATGAGATGCCGTACGACACTCCCCACCACCACTGAAATATATCTTATATTTCGGACTAAGCATTTCTACTTTCATGAGAGACTTATAATTTTTTAACTATCATTATTTTACAAAAAAACGGGACAGAACTATCTAATGAACTAACTTATGAAACTGATACAATCTCATATAATTATCTAAACATATTACAGGAATATCAAAATTACTATGCAAAAAAAACTGACAAAAGAAAAATATGTTCCTTACAATAAGCATTGTAATTAAAGGCAAAAATATCTAAATTAGGTATTCACAATTGCAATATATAGCTAGTAAGCATTGACAAAATTATTTAAAAACAAAGCTAATTAAGCTATTAAATCACTCAAATAGTACACAATACATTTGGACATGATATATGCAATTACTTACTAAAACAAAACATTTGTCATGGTGTGAAAGAGTTAAAAATATTCACAATTACAATCTGTAACTACTGTTCAAGGACAAAATGATAGCGAGAAATTAAATGAACATAATTACGTTACTTAAATAATATAAAATACAGTTGGCTATGATCTGCAAAGATTAAATCATGACTTAAAACAATGATAATAGTTAAACAGAAAAACTTAGCATCACAATTACGTTACTTAAATAATATAAAATATAGTTGAGTATGATTTTTGCAAATTGTAACATTTAACACACATTATAGTGAGAATAAAAAAAAGACGTCAACATGCTCAATTGATAAATGACACTTAATCTAATAAACTTAAATTTAATGGAAGCTTTGAGGCTATTCTTAAAACTAATCTTGAAATTAAGAAAAATACAATATTTTCTTTCACCAATCGCTGTCAAAGACATTGGGGACGTTGTCTATCTTTATCTTTTTCAGTGCAAATATGTGTGGGAAAGGTCTTTTTAACTTTCTTAATTAAGGGATTCTCACTTCCCTTTTCTCATTGTTAATTTTAAATTTTTCTATTATAGGGATTTTCAATTCCCTTTTTTTCATTGTCACTAAATTTATTATATATATGGGGATTTTTTTCTTTCCTTTTCTCATTGTTAATATTTGGGGATTTTCATTTCCCCAGCCCCTCAGATACCCATTATTGCTAGGTCTTGGGATACAACTTAATCTAATGTCTTGGGACCTCCACCTGACAACTTTGAGGTAGGTCCAGGTTGTAACAACGTACCACGAATCCTTTTTTTTCTGGAGACTGGCCGGACAAAGGGAGGGCGTCGATGCATATGCTGGGAACCCCTCCTGCCCGCTTTCATGCAACTCTTGAGGTGACCCAATGACCACCTCTCACGCACCTTCTCAATGAGGCGCATCTCCCTCCACTAGCTGAAAAATACGAACATAGCCTGGAGTAGATTCTAGGGCCGGAAATTAGGGCCTAATGTCGCTAGTACAAATGCAAGAAAGAATACATATGACCTCTGCATACAAACAAAGGCCTTATGTCTGCAGTCAGAGGGTATACTTCGCCTCCTGCATCTGCAGGCGCTTGCAATCTCTCCAATGGGTAAAAGGGACTGGTTTGTGAAAATAAAATTTAAAACTGCAGGTCGGGGCTGCCTGGAAATAGGGTGGTAATTGAAAGTATGAGTCTACACCATTAGATTATTATTCCAAGATACTTAGGACTTAGCTGAGTAAGTGATACATAACATTAGTATACTATAGATATAGAAAAGAAATGTCATGAAATGCTGAGAACAGCCACTAAAGAAATATTCTTATTAGCAGTGACTACAGTAACATAAAAAGCATGAATTCAAGATAAAAATAATACAAATCATTTGGTTACTGCTGATAGCATTTACTAAAATAATAAATATGCAAAAGGCCATGGAGTGATAGCAACAATAACAGCCAGCATAATAATAACAATATTAGTAATCATGATCAGAATAAAAATAATAAAAATGAAATAAAAATACTAAATCAGGAATAGCAGTATATATACAATTGAGACTGGCATTTTGAAGTAAGAACTGAGTTCTATACTTATATTTCATAATAATGCTCATTCTATCTTAGTCCCTTTTACTATTCGAATTCCTGCAGTCATAATATATATATAGGAGCATAGTCATCAACAATCTGGTTGCCCAATTTGTCAGTGGGAGCTTTATCTATTTTCTACAACAGCAATATCAGCATGCAAAACTTATCAACTGTCATAAACTTGGGCACCATTATCATCTAGCATACTTGCAAAAGAATCTAAAAAAATCAATAATTGTAATATTTTATCAACATAAATAACATAGTTCAGTATGTAAAGGATAAAAGACATGAGAGAGAGAGAGACAGAGAGAGAATTTATTTTTCTTCAAAAAACGTATAATTTTCGCTTGTAAGGCCCTTTTTTATGACTTGACTTCCTGCCCAACTATAAAAGGGGACAGAGAGCAACTGCACCCATTTTCTAAGGTCTAAAAAGAATAAAAGCAAAATAACTTGGTGTACAAATGAAGAAACATCGAAGCATAAATCCATTCTTTTTTCTGTTTAACATTGCAAATAACGTTAGTGAAATAAGCATACAGATCCTTGTCTATTTTGTCAATCTTTTCTCTTTCTATAAATCTGAGGGTTGAGTTGAAGCACACACTCGCTATAAGTCAACAACTTCTGATGAAATTAATACAGAATACTACAATCATATGTGATAATTATATTTAATAAAATATGAAACTCTTGGAAGCTGAAGAATAATTGTGAATTGACAATATTTTACACTAAAGCTGATATCTTAAGAGAACTTTCTTAGTTTTATTTATTATCTGTAGTACTATCAACAAAATTACGATTATCCATTCTTAATAAATGACTTAAAGAACTTAAGTATCATTAGTTTTATATTTCAAACTTAAAATATAAGCTCTGAGAAGCTCAATTATCTTAATTAGCTCAATTGTAATTATAAATTTCATGACAATGATAGCAATTAACAATAATTATCTTTAGATAAGTCTTTCAAAATCTTTTTAATGATAATATATCAATGGGATAAAGATATTAAAGATTTTTCAACATAAAAAAATAGATTAAGAACGTGTATCTGAAAAAATATAAAAAGTTTGTCTCTGTATACGCAGTAATAAAGTTAAAAATAATATTTCTTTTGCAACATTAAAGAATGCATTTTGCTTAAGATTCATAATCTCTTGAGGAGTTGTACCTGAAAAATAATATATATATATTCTTCTACGAACTCAAATATAATTTTTTCGGGTGACTATTAAACAGGTTTACCTCAGGAGACAGGGGGGAGTTATATATTTTTCCTCCTTTTCATACTTACTATCGGATAGGTACTTAACTACTTTTTTTACTCTCTTTCCTTTTCCTACCCAAATATACTGCTCAATATCTGTCATATGGACAACAAGTGGCTATCTTTTGTGGGGAATTTTGCATGAAGGCGCTGTTCCTCCCTTGTCTCTTCAGTTTCTAGACTGACTTCGTCTCTTTCAAATACAGAAAACGGCTGTGTGACATTCTTGTTGTCATTTCTTGAGTTTAGACTCCCTTCTGAAATAATTGTGACAAACATTATCATGTCGAAAACTTCAAAGTTTTATTTTGCTTATTTAGCATAGTCTTTCAGACATATAATGTATATACTGCAGCTAGAAAGAAAAATAAAGAATCATTCAGAGATTTGTGTCCTTTATCACTTCATATCTCTCTTGAAGTTCTCGAAAATCGAATAATAATCTCGTTGGCGGAGTAGGGGCAAAACAAAAATAAAGCAAAATCTACATCTCAGCCATAGCTGGGCAGGTGGAAAATGACGTTGGCTCAAAAATATCTCTGAACAGACATCGCAACAACTACATCGCCTCCCAATAAAACAACGATCATATGGCTCAGATTAAGACATGGTGACGCAGGGGAAGAATCCTCGCAGATCCTATCCCCATCTTGCCTCCCAACGGACTTTCACGCGATTCCACCCACGAAAGCAACCCTTCCATGATACCCCGGTCAGACATACCCATTCTCTCCTGCTCTCGACACTTTCAAAACACTCACATTCCTTTCTTTCTGTACAACTCCCCTACTGGTCATTTTTCTATTTACTGTGCATGCGTTTCCCTTCCCCGCCACTCTGTAGGAGTTTGTGTGCAAAGTTGCAGTCGGTCCGGGGGTCGCATGACTGCGTCACCAGTCTTAGGTCCTCCCTATACTCCCAACTACGGTATGTTATGGCGACACTTAAACCCTCCCTATCACAGCACAGTTTCTCTATTCACTTTTCCCGCCGGCATAGCGCAAAAATAAAACTCATTGTATTAAACAGTAAAGATCTTAATATCACAAAAATTTCTTATTCTTCAAAAGGATATATCATACACGTAATTTAATATCAAAGATCAGTACAATTATTATTACTTTATAATAACTATGTTAGGAGAACGATCGGTCAGTCCCGCCTTTTTTTCGCTAAAAATATCACCCGTGAATAAAGAAAGAACCTTAAAAACAGGTTCAAGCATATTTCTCACTACAATTCGTTCGCTCATTTTGGAGTATATTAAAATTCCATTACTTATATTCTATTCTAAACACATTCACTGTCCGCGTTAAGAAATGAATATAAAAATGATTTTACACGAACATTAAATCGTTTTCAATTAAAATCAATACATTTGCCTGTTTAGTAATTAACTTAGGCATTAATACAAATAAATTGAACACCCTTCAAATGCAATTACTCCTCATATTCAAATTATAACAAAAATAGAGTTTATTACTGCTTATAGCTATTAGTACAAATTATCCATATTAGTAATGGGTACAGAAATTCTACTTTTATTAATTTACTAAAGCCATACTCCCTTTTAGATGCGGGGTGGCTGAGTCAAAGCATAACTACAATATAAAATGGCGGAGACCTCCAACTTCAATTTCTCTTAATAATTGTCCCATTACTCACTGGATACAGATTACAAGTACTTAGCTATTTTGGGATGCTGCTGGAAGAACGTCACGGCCACAGGCACTGGAGGAGGGGGTTCTTCTTTCTTCTGAGCCCGGTGATTTTCCCACCAACGTCGTCCATCTCTCTTGGAAAATCGACGAATCGTCAACTTGGTTGAATCTGGCAACAAATAACTTCTACTAGGGGCGTTTTCTCTTAAAGCTCCGGTCACAGTGCGGCGCAAGGTGACGGTGGCATACATGGAGAGCGCTGTTCCCCTTCTTACTGCTGGGGACCTTGCCAATACGGGGACGGGGGAGAGGAGTGACTAGCTCTTGTAACTGGATACTGTGATGGAGCTGAGGCTTTCTCCCTCAACGTCGCTGACTCGCTGCTTGTAAGCGTCTAGAAGTTTCTCAACACTTGACCATTTCTTCCTGAGATGCTTTTTTATCTGTTTCTTCTATATTCACATTTCCTTTTCTCGTCGCATCAGTCTCTTTGATGGAAATATAGCGTGGATGTATCCTGAAGCTGCTACCAGTGTCTTATAGTGTTTTTCTTACACTATACTGAATCTATAGGTAGTGAGGTCGGTGAAAGAAAAGCATCGTTCAATTAACAGTAATTTATTTAGAGAAAACTTGAACTACCTTGTGCCTCAAAGCTCCCATTCTTATAGTTCCTGTCACTCACTATTCCCGCCCCCTTAGGGGGAGGTGTCTAACTATGGACGTAAGTTCTGCCCCGGCAAGTAGTGACTTCAGACTGAATTGACACGGGCTCTGTATGCCGTCCTGTGGTGGCTGGTTTCCGATTGCACACTCTGGGCTCTAGCGGCTATAGGTGTCTATATGAGATGCCGCATGATATTACCATCACTCAAAACTAGAAGATTGAGGGGGATATGGTGAAACCTCCGAGAGATATGCCTGGTACGTCGGCTTTGACATCACACCATCTGGTTCCGCTTTACCGCCTGCTCCCCCTACATAGCACATACAGTACTTTTCCCATTCTCACTCTTGCAGTATCTTAGTGAGCTGAATCCCTGTCAGCATCACCGTATATTATTAGTGGTAGTTCAATTAGTCCATTGAAATATGTAATTCTTCTTCTTCTTCGTCTACATCTTTTCCCACTTTTATGTGGGGTCGATGTTTCTGGCCAGTGTTCTCCATATGTCCCTGTCCCATACCTCATCACCCAACAAACCTTTAGACCTCAGGTCGTCATTGATGCAATCCATTCACCTACGCTTTGGTCTCCCCCGCCTTCTCCTACCCTGTATATCCATTTCCATCACCCTCCTCCCAACATACTGTTCATCCCTCCTAACGACATGACCATACCATCTTAGTCTACTATCTTGTATCTTATCTGATATTTCTCTTACTTTCGAGGTACCTCTAATTACCTCGTTTCTGATCTTATAGCTTCTTGTCACCCCACACATCCATCTCAACATCCTCATCACTGCCACATCCAGTTTTTTCTCTTGTGTCTTCTTTATTGCCCATGCCTCTGCTCCATACATCATCGCAGGTCTCACAACTGTCTTATGCACTTTACCCCTCAACTTAATCCCTATTCTCCTGTCGCACAGCACCCCAGACACTTTCTTCCGGTTCTTCCATCCCGCTTCTATTCTGTGGGTTATTTCTGACTCTAGGTCACCATCCTCTGCTACTGTTGATCCCAAATATTTGAACTTTTCAACTCTTTTCAACACCTCCCCCTGCAAATTGACCTCCCCATTCTCATCATCTCTCAACCTCAAGTACTCGGTCTTCTTCCTGCTGATTCTCAGTCCTCTATCCTCCATCACTCTTCTCCACTCCTCAAGCTTCTCCTCCACTACCTCTCGTCTGTTGCTACACAGTACAATGTCATCTGCAGAGCATACACCATGGTGTCTGATCTCGAATACCCTGGGTTTCTACATCCATGACCAGATCAGATAGATATGGACTCAATTACTGTACATAAATGCAAATAAATGATATTAGACCTATTTTTTTGTCAGCTGTTATCATGCTTTATCGTCTGTTAATTCTCTTATGAATTCAAGTATAGTCAAACTCTACATCCGAGTCTATGATATATGTTGAGAGTAAATTTTTTTTATGAGTATGACCCCAGGACGGGCAAAAGAAATTGCCCTCATCGGGCAAAAATGAAACGGAGACAGAGTGTTGTGACTCTACAGCTGTGAGGGGATGATAAGAGATGTGTAACGAATATGAAGGAATATTCTGTGTCGATGTAGGCATAAAAAAAAAAATCATCAAAGCTGACCTGGTCAGTCCTATATAAGTCCAAGATCTTCACCTGTAGTATCACAACGGGCGGCTGTACCATGTGCCAACCTTCTACATTGTAAATATGTTCGTGTTCAATAAATTAAATTAATTTCGTTTTTCTGTCATTCTAATACGTATTTGAATATAGAATAGGCTATATCTTAACATTAAATTATATA
>JAXCGZ010002245.1:0-15000 GCA_037179515.1 Halocaridina rubra
ATATTTAATTTCCTGTTTTTCTCATAGTTTTTATTTTTCGTATTCATTTTCCTATGTGGTTCCTATTTCTTTTAATTTTATTGATATTTTCTTACTTTTTCCTATTTCTTATTATTATTATTACTATTTTTTCCTATTTCCTCGTATTTTTTCCATATTCTCTTATTTTTTTTTTTATATTTTCTTACTTTTCCTATATCTTATCATTGTTATTACTATTTTATCCTATTTCGTCGTATTTTTTTCCATATTCTCTTAATTTTGTTTCTTTTTTTTTTATTTCCTTTCTTATTTTATCTTATTTTGATTTCCAATTTTATTGATATTTTCTTACTTTTCCTCTTTCTTATCATTGTTATTACTATTTTTTTTCCTATTTCGTCGTATTTTTTCCATATTCTCTTAATTTTGTTTCTGATATTTTTTTTAATTTTCTTATTTTATCTTATTTTGATTTCCAATTTTTCATTTTTTTTATCATAGTTTATTTTAAAATTTATCTGAATTTTGTTTCCATTTTATTTTTTCCTCTTTTTTCTGATTCTTGTTATTTTTATTCCAATATCGTTTTCTCTTTTTCCCTATTCTTCGTTTATTTATTGTTTGAATTTCTATTATTTCCAATTTCCATTTTTTTTCATTTTCCTATTTTTCCTATTTTCTATTCTAATAATAGAAAATATTTTTCCTAATTTGTATTACACTTTTTTTCTATTTTTTTTTATTAGTTTATCATATTCTAATATTTTATTTTCCCTTTTTTCCTATTTTTCTTATCATTTTTATATTCCCATTTTTCCCATTTTCTGTGATTTCTTCAAAAATTTTCCCTTATTAATTTTTATTTTTTTGCTATTTTCTTTTCATATTTTTGCTATTATTTTAATTTTCTTATTCCCATTTTCCTTTCCCAAATTTTCCCATATATCTCGTTTCCCATTCTATTTTTTTTCTGTTATAATTCCTCTTCTTTTCATGTAGCCTGAGTCCCAGATTAAACACCTAAAAATTGCATTCGGTGCCTCTTCTGGTATTGAGCCAAGGCAAAGCAAGTACCTCTATTGAATAAATGTTTGGATTCTGTTTCAGCACTTACCCCACACTTTAATCGTTCTCGTACTCACTGAAAGTGTTGGGTCTCTCTCTCTCTCTCTCTCTCTCTCTCTCTCTCTCTCTCTCTCTCTCTCTCTTCTCTCTCTCTGCGTTAATTGTTATTGTTAATCGAATTCATGCCATTTTATCTCAATATTATTATTATTATTATTATTATTATTATTATTATTATTATTATTTTATTATAAATTATTATTATTATTATTATTATTATTATTATTATTATTATTATTATTATTAATGATAATATTTTTTTATTATTATTATTATTATTATTATTATTATTATTATTATTATTATTATTATTATTATTATTATTATTTCAGGTATGGCTTGTCAATAAGGGAACGAAGATTTGGGCTCAAGGTAATGTGTATATTATGTTTATATGTTTTCAGTATTATTGTCATGTATTTATATATATAAGTATGTATTTTTTTTATAAGTATATGTATGTGTGTGTATTGTATGTAATTGCATTGGGTCTAAATATGAATTTTATGCATGCATGAATGTGTTTTTTTTTATATGTATGTATGATTACGGTCGTATATTAACATTCATACATACTCACCTAAATTCATACACATTTTAGTGATGAGGTATAGTAATCCACATCTGACAAGTCACAGCACTTCTCATCTGCGTTTTTCTTTGTATCCTTTATCATTATTATTAGGGTCTCAATACTTTGCCTATTCTATCGGCTTGTCTTCTTATTGTTTATCGTTCTCTTATTTGTGCCGTGTCCTTAAGCTGTTAGTTTTCCTTAAATAAATTTTGGTGTGCCCGGACCTGATGATTTTATTTTTTATTTTTGTTTTTTTGCCTGTCCCGATCTCACACACGTAAAGAAAATCATGATTCCCCATGTCCAAGTCGTTCAAAGTATATATAATAGTTTACGTTATATTTTGGTATGTATGAAAGAAAACGGAATCATATTTGCTATATTTACAGAAACTCTAATCGGCATATTTTATGGCTAACTTAATGAATATGGGGAAAAAATTAGATTTTTTTTATTGGTGTTAATTTCTCCTTCAGTATGAGTTATATTTAATGGCTGGGGTTAATATATGGTCAGGTTAGGTTATTCCAAACGGTCTTGATGTTTCTTCTTCTTCTTCTTCTTCTTCTTCTTCTTCTTCTTCTTCTTCTTCTTCTTCTTCTTCTTCTTCTTCTCATTATTATTATTATTATTATTATTATTATTATTATTATTATTATTATTATTATTATTATTATTATTATTGTTATTATTATTATTATTATTATTATTATTATTATTATTATTATTATTATTATTATTGTTGTTGTTGTTACGACAATATGTGCTAGTGCTTGCATATGTTCTTGCTGCATTGCCGGGACACACGGGAGTGAAGAAGGCTTGGGAATAAACTCCGAGAGAAAATGCGGAGGGAGAGACCCAGAGGCAGTTAATGGGGAGGTATGCTCCAAATTGACCTCTGGCATCTCCTGCAACGCTGCTTGATTTCCAAGGGTATTTATCATGTCTTTCCTTTGGAGCTAATCAGCAGCATCGAGAGGGGGAAAGTGTAAAATGGGCTAGGCACTTCCTCCTTATCATTAGCCGGGATAGCAGTAAGCTTGCTGCATCAACCGTCTGTCAAGATGAATAGAGCCATACATATACATATCTCATTTTCTTTTATGATAAAGAGTCACATTTCCAACAGCTGAGGCGTTCCCAGCTCACCTCTTCTTTCTCCCATCCAGCACCTACCATATATCCTCATCACTTGGCTTTGAACTTCAAATAGATACACCCACAGTAAACAACAGCTTATGCATTGTCTCACTGGAATATTTGCACTGAGAGGGGTAGAAGCAAGTTTCTTGTTTTAGATATTCCACTCAGGGGTGAAACGGGTCATGACTGACCCGTAAGAAGCAAGGTAGCATAGGCCAACAGAGGCATTTGAGGGCTACTGTGAGCGAGCATGGTCATAAATTCTCCATCTCTGGATCTGTGTGAAGGGATTTGCAGAGAGTACACTGCTTACTCCAAATAGTCACCGCGGCTCAAGCGGTAGCGTCCGCGACTCTGAGGCGTCAGGTCGAGGGTTCGCGCCCCGTCACGGTCTGAGGTTAGCAAGGGCATGCACTCTGGGTAACGATTACATCTGCCAAAACAAGTCCTTCGCAAGAAGGCAACCGTCCTAGCCCTTGGTTGAAAAGGGAGTCCGTGACGTAAAACCGGAACACTGCTTACTCCTAATATTTAGACATTATTTTCCTTGGTATATATATTTAGGGCCACAGTAGCTCAATAGCAGCGCAAGTCGGGGAAATTACGAGTCTGACAAATGCGGGTTTTATTTCACTTTGGGGTATTAGAGAGGGCACCCAGCCTAAATCCCCCAGCTCCAGCTTGTCTTTGCCCACATCTGTTCGAATGGGGATTAGCTGTGACATAAAAAGTGGCAAAATAAGAAGAAAATAATTGAAATTTATCAACCAGCTTCGGCCATCAGTCCTCACGACAGATGATTCTTGCCCCACTTACCTTGTGAATAACCCAAGCAGTATGGTAATGATGGTGGGAAATAACCCTTTTACACCAGGGAGCTAAGAGAAGTGCTTTGACTTTGCCTCTGGTAAATGTGTGTGCTTTAACTAGGCCACCCCATTCAAGGGGAGGGCATCCATTGTACATGACTATCGTTAATATTTTCCTTATAAACTGTAACTCCGCAGAAATTTTTTTTAATAGTTAATTAAGGTGCCATGGTTGGTAACACACAGCTTCCGGGGGTTCTTGAGCCATTGAAGTTTGGGAAACACTGACCTTAACTTGTCGTAGTTAGTGATACACAGCAAATATATTTTTTTTTATTAACTGACGTAATATTCACTTTGCGTTATTTCTTTTTAATATTTACCTAACTTAACCAAACCTAACCTTTTGGTAAGCTAATCTAATATAACCTAATCGGCATAGGAGTATCTAAAGAATGAAAATTAAATTGTGAGGAAAATGGTATACGAGTTTAATATTTCTTGACTAACCTAACCAAGCTTAACCTAACTAAGCATATATCCATTCTTGATGCTTGAAATAATCTTATTAACCTAACCAGACGAGGTTTATTAAAGAATGTGATTAAATAGGTAAATTAATATGATGTTAATGATTTGCTGTATTTCGCTAACTTAATCATAAGTAACTTTAGCGAGTATTTTCCATTTTCTGCCTCTTGAAATAAACTTAACTAACCTAACCAAGTGAGCAGTTTTGGAATGCTAAGAAAATTTATGATTAAAACAGGTAGGTTAATTTCACACTATATCTCTGCTATATTTACCTAACCTAACTTGATGCTTGTGAGCCAATTCCTGCTTCTCGAAATAATCCTAACCAACCTTACCAAATGAACTGTGTCGAAATAAGTAGAATAATTATGAAGAAAATTAAATTAATTTCACAGTATTTATTGCATTATTTACCTAACCAAACAAGTTTAACCTAACAGTCATATGCCAATTCCTATTTCTGAAAATATTAACTAACTTTAACTAAATTCAGATTAATTAGGTCGAGGGTTCGCGCCCCGTCACGGTCTGAGGTTAGCAAGGGCATGCACTCAGGGTAACGATTACATCTGGCAAAACAAGTCCTTCGCAAGAAGGCAACCGTCCCAGCCCTTGGTAGAAAAGGGAGTCTGTGACGTAAAACCGGAACAACAACTAATTTCATATTATTAAGAAACTAGAAAAATATGATAATATAGTTTGAATAACTCAACATTTTTTTTTGCAATACTTAAAGTGCTTGAACCATTACAAGCGAACACTCATTTGTGAAAATTATGCAGTATTATTATAAGTTTGATTACATATTCATAGTTTTCCCAGAATGTTTAGTGCGTTTTCCATTATTATTCGTACACTATTGTGAAAATGATACACTATTATGATATATTTTGTAAGATATTTATCGCTCATCCAGAATATTTCGTGAGCTTTTCATTATTTTTCGTGCACTCCATTGTGAATATTATACTTTTATTATGATTAATCCTTTAGACATTTATCGTTTTCCCCGAAAGTTTCGTCCGTTTTTCGTTATGTTTCGTGATTTTAGCCACAAAGCATTTCGATGGCAAAGACGAAGGTCGATGTGAACAATCCCATGAGAAGAATGAAGAAGATTCCCTGCAGGTGATCGATACTCAATGGAATAACCCCTTCGTCTTTGCTTGTATTTTCTACATTTTTCTTTGTTTCGTCTTCTTCCTCTGGTTTTTGTTCTTTTCCGGTATCTTGATTTTTCTGTGATATGAAAATAATTAATATTAGGAGAGATCAATCGATAGAGGGATAGATAGATAGATAGATAGATAATTAGATGGGTTGATATTGTGATAGATGCATAAATGTATACACGGATAGACAGTTAGAAAGTGTTCAGTATATCAAAAGATTATGTCAGGATGACAATATTTATAGATAGATCACGAGGAACAGGAGATAATGGATAGATAGATGATTGAAATAGATAGTTAAATGCATGGATAAGTAGACAGTGATAAATGGATGACTATTACTCAAGATATAATTCAGGACAGAATAATGTATAAGAAGAGATAGGTAAATAGATAGATGGATAAATTTATATTTAGATTGATTGGTGTTTTTTAAGTATAAATAGATAGTTAGTTGCATGGATAGGTAGACAGACAGAGAGAGTAATGATACAGAATTGAAGTAGGGCTAGACGAATTTCTGTGGTAGATAAATAGATAAATAGTTATGTATATATAAGTACAGATAAGTAGACAGTGAGAAAAGACATATGTATTACACATTAATGTATTTCAGAATGATATGCATTTAATGGAGTCTCAGGTCATGTGACGTGATGACCTCACTTGGAATATAATGTTGCTATATAGCCTAAATTAGTCTCGGGTCAAGTGATTTGATGAGGTCATTTGGGATATAACTTTGCTATATGAGGCAACCACCTGGTCATTTAACTTAAGGATGTTGCTAGGACTCGAACAGTACCACACAAGACGACTACCAGGTCGTGTGACCTTGTGACTTTACTAGTACACTAATGGTGCCCCGTAAGGAGCCCACCAGGTCACGTGACTTAACAAATCTCTGAGATTCTACTGTTCTCTTATAAGGAAACCACCAGGTCACGTGACTTAACGATATTGCTGTGACTCGAATAGTGTCATTTGCAGAGACCGCCAGGTTATGTGACCCGGTGTAGTCACTAGGACTCTAATGGTGCCAGTATAAGGACCCGATCAGGTCACGTTACCCAGTGAAGTTTCTTGGAATTATTACCATGTCGGAAACTACGTCACGTGACCTAACAAGTCATTTGAGATGCTGCAGTGCGTATGAGGAACTTAACAAGTCACGTGACTCAGGGACATCATTATGACTCTAATAGTGCTCTAAAAAGAGACCACCAGTTTATGTGACCTTCAGAAGTCACAAAAACTCTCATGGTGCCATAGAAGGACTCCACCAGGTCACACAATCTCAATGAGATCACTTGGAATTATAACCATTCCTGTTACCATCTTATTTATGCGAAGCGTATCGAGGAACCATCTGCGTACGAGGCCGCTCTCGAATATACGTGCAATGACCTTGTCGAAGTTCCTTTTTAAAGGAGAATGTTTCTGCAGGGCCACAGCTATGCTATAGGGGGCGTAGCATTCCTGTAGAAGAGAGATAGATGAATAGATAGATGGAGAGATTATACTTGTCAGGTACGGAAGGCGATGTATTAAGTAAATAGACTTTCTTCAGTAGTTCAGTGAAAACAGTGTCTGGCTCTATCTCAGGAGAGCTTGAGCTCAGTTCCCTAAACAACAACAACAACTACAACAGCAACAACAACAACAATAATAATAATAATAATAATAATAATAATAATAATAATAATAATAATCGTTCCGGTGTTACGTCACGGACTCCCTTTTTCTACTAAGGGCTAGGATGGTTGCCTTTTGGCGAAGTACTTGTTTTGGCAGGTATAATCGTTACCCTGAGTGCATGCCCTTGCTAACCTCAGACCGTGACGGGGCGCGAACCCTCGACCTTACGCCTCAGAGTCGCGGACGCTAACGCTTGAGCCACGGTGACTACAGTAATAATAATAATAACAATAATAATAATAATAATAATGATAATGATGATGATGATGATGATAATAATAATAATAATAATAATAATTCCCTTACTTTCATAATTCTCATATTGGGTTCTCCTTTCTCAGTGAACTTGGTACCAATCAAATACTCCAGATATTTTCGACTTTCAATGAAGACGCCTTTTCCTGACAGCAACGGCTGATAAGAATCCTGGAAATTGGACAGGCCGTGATACCTGGCACTCAGATCCTGATAAATAAAGATGAATAATAAGAGACATTAACGTTGTAATGGAGTGGCACTCCAGGGTGCTCAAGTATTATTCATATTTAAAAGGGGGTTTACACGGTCAAACGGTTCGTCGAACGCGGTTCGCCAGACAAGTGTTTGAAGTGATGTTCGAACGTGTGAACGGAGTATTTGGTTGTCGAACACGTTCCGTGTTCGACAACCAAATACCCCGTTCACACGTTCGAACATCACTTCAAACACTTGTCTGGCGAACCGCGTTCGACGAACCGTTTGACCGTGTAAACCCCCCTTAAAAGGCAAGTCGCACAACCTAACTTAACCTAACCCTAATCTTACCTAACCTAACCTAACCTAACTATTTACGGGGTTGTTTAGCTTTATATTAGGTTCTTGGGGTTACTTATCTTTACAAGATCTGAAAAAAAATGGTGATTGGTTTTTTAACCCCCAAATGAGTGCATTAAAAATTCTCGTACCTCTAGTCTCTTCTTTCTTATTTTCTTTTACCCTTTTTCTTCCTTTCCTTATCTTCTTTCTCTTCTCCTTCTCTTCTCCTCCTCTTCTTCTTGTGCTTTACTTCCCCCAAGGAATTGAAAAAAAATATCCAAAGCAACTAAGAAAAACACCCCAATAATAATTATTATCTATTTTTGTCTTAACTGGTGCTGGAAAAACTTAACTAACCAAACTTAACTTAACCGAGTATTGTAAATAAATTTTCTTAGACATTTCTTAACTGGGGATGTGACAGTGAATATTTACTGAATACACACACCCACACACTTGTACACGCACACACACATATGCATACTTACATACATACAGTAAGAAAGCCATCAGTGAAACAGCGTATAGAAAATATCGATATATATCTGGTCCTAATCCACGCACGCACACACACACACACACACACACACACACACACACACACACACACACACACACACACACACACACACACACACACACACACACACACACACACACACACACACACACGCACACACACACACACACATACATACATGCATACATATATACATACATACATACATACTTTAATCATAAAGAGATAGATTGGATAAATCTTGACCCACACAGTGGTGAGGACTCATTCGGGGCAAGATTTCCAGATTGCGTACAAGGGAATTTCCTACACCAACATGTAATGGAACCAACAAGGGGCAGGGGTGGGGATGAGCCATCACTACTTGATCTAGTGTTCACAGATAATGTGTTGGATATTGAAAAAATTGAGTATGTATTTTCTCGTGCCCGGGCCTTTGTTGATGAGGGCAGTTTCTGCCTATCCCGGTGTCACACTTAAAAAAAAAAAAAAAAAAAATGGAAAGAGTGACCACTGTGTGTTGTTGATGGAGTATATCACTGAAAATATTCTTCCTGAGAGTAGAGGCACTGAGGACATGAGGAGGAACTATCCGAAAGGAGATTACATCAAAATGAATGAGCTTTTTGCAGGTATTGACTGGAGAACCTTATTTTACAACAAATCTGTACAAGAAATGTATGACATCTTTTGTGAGAAATATGGGAAGATAGTAGATTGCTGCATACCTCTCACCAAAGTAGGTGTAATTCATGCCAGAGAGAAATGGTTCGATAATGGGTGTAAAAGAGCTAAGAAGTGGAGAGGCAAATGCTGGAAAAGGTATAGGAGGAGAAAAAACATAAATGCCTGGCAAACCTACAAAAGAGCAAGAAATGACTACCTAAGTAAAAGGAGAGAGGCAGAGAGAGACTATGAGAGGGACATCACCAGGAAGGCTAAGGAAAATCCCAAGCTTTTCCACAGCTTTATCAGAGGAAAACTGAAGGTAAAAGAACAGGTTTTAAGGCTAAAGAGAGCGGATGGAAGCATCACTGAGACGGATGAAGAGATCTGCAAAGAATTGAACAAGGAGTTTCAGTCAGTATTTACAGTAGAAAATACCCCACCCCCTCAGATTGCAGTGATAGAAGCTCAAGGGCCAGTATTAGAGAACATCAACCTTACAGCCACAGAGGTATGCAAAGCGCTGATGGATTTAGATGTTCATAAAGCTACAGGTCCTGATGACATATCCCCTCATGTGCTTAAAAAATGCGCAAACACAATATCAGTGGCACTAAGTATCATATTTAAGGAGTCACTGGAGTCGGGGGAGATTCCAAGATGCTGGAAACAAGTAAATGTGATACCTATCTTCAAAAAGGGAAGGAGGGATACGGCTCTGAACTATAGACCAGTTTCCTTGACCAGCATAGTTTGCAAAGTTATGGAGAAACTACTAAGGAAACATATCTCTCTTCACTTGGAATCCTTCAACTTTTTGTCAGTGAGGCAACATGGCTTCAGAGAAGGTAGATCAACAGTAACAAACTTATTAGAATTTTATGATGAGGTAAGCCAAATCTTACAGGAAAGAGAGGGCTGGGCAGATTGCATATTCCTAGACTTCCAGAAAGCGTTTGACACTGTTCCACATGGGAGACTTATTAGGAAGCTGCAATCAATGGCTAGAATAGGTGGAAATGTTTTGGAATGGATAAAAACTTACTTAGAAGGAAGGGAACAGAGGGTTAGAGTAAGACACTCAGTGTCTGAATGGAGAAGAGTTAGTAGTGGAGTTCCACAGGGTTCAGTTTTAGGGCCACTTTTGTTCCTTGTATATGTAAATGACCTACCAGAGTCTGTAAATTCATTCATGAATATGTTTGCAGATGATGCAAAGATTGTGAAGAAAGTAAAAAACGAGAACAATGGTAGAGAGCTTCAGGAGGATCTAAATAGTCTGCATGAGTGGTCAAAAAAGTGGCTAATGAAATTCAATACTTCAAAATGTAAGGTAATGAGAATGGGTACAAGTGCAAGAAGGCCCAAGCTTGACTACTCGGTGGCTGGAGTACAACTTCAAGAGACAGAAAATGAGAGAGATCTAGGAGTAAACATACTGGCAGATTTGTCTCCAGAAATACATATAAATGGCATAGTAAGGGCAGCATATGCATTCTTATCAAATGTAAGGGTAGCCTTCAGGCACGTGGACAAGGAAATGTTCAGAAATATTTATGTAACCTATGTGAGGCCAAAACTCGAATATCCAGCCCCCTTTTGGAATCCGCACTTGAAAAAACACATAGCTAAGCTTGAAAAAGTTCAAAGACATGCCACGAAACTGGTGCCAGAAATACGCAATCTCAGTTATGATGAGAGGCTGAGGGAATTAGACTTACCATCACTCGAAGCTAGAAGAGTGAGGGGGGATATGGTGACGGTCTTTAAATTCCTTCATGGTTATGATAGAGTGGATAGGGATCGATATTTTGATATGGCTGGCTCTAGAACTAGAGGTTATAGTTTGAAGCTTCGTAAGAAAACTTCTTTGCAGGATGTAAGGAAATACTTTTTCAGTGTAAGAGTAGTTGATAATTGGAATTGGCTAAGCGAGGAGGTAGTTAATGCTATCTCAATCCATAGTTTTAAGGACAGGTATGATAAGTATCACTAAGTCTAAAATGGAACCGATGAGGAGACGGGAAGATACGAGCTTTGGGCTCTTTCCCGTAAACACAATTAGGTAATCACAATTAGGTAATCACATACACACTGATAGAGTGGATAGGGATCGATATTTTGATATGGCTGGCTCTAGAACTAGAGGTCATAGTTTGAAGCTTGGTAAGAAAACTTGTTTGCAGGATGTAAGGAAATACTTTTTCAGTGTAAGAGTAGTTGATAATTGGAATTGGCTAAGCGAGGAGGTAGTTAATGCTATCTCAATCCATAGTTTTAAGGACAGGTATGATAAGTATCACTAAGTCTAAAATGGAACCGATGAGGAGACGGGAAGATACGAGCTTTGGGCTCTTTCCCGTAAACACAATTAGGTAATTACAATTAGGTAATTACATACATACATATATATATATATATATATATATATATATATATATATATATATATATATATATATATATATATATATATATATACACACACACACACACACACACACACACACGTGTATCTATATGTATGTGTGTGTGTGTGTATTGGAATGGTTGTATGTGTTCTTCCTCCTGTATATCACTCTTTTTCTCTTACTTTACATATTCTTCTTTCTTTCTCCTGCGGCGAAGGACAATAATCCTGCTTCCATGTTCCCCTGCTTGTCATAAAATCCAACTAAATGGGGAAGAGCGAAGTGAGTGGGAATGACCTACTTCATATTTTCTTCCCGCGATTATTTGCATACGAGGGAATTCTGGTTGTTAAATGCTAAGTAGAACCTTTGTAAACGGGTGTGTGCTTTGACTGCACCACCACTCTCGCAAGGGAGGCTACGGTCTTTGTGTATAAATAAAAGGCTCAAGAAATCAAGACACTAATTTTCAGGTATCCCTTATAAAGGAAATATATCCAAGGGCTCTTCACAGAGCTTATCCATCTATGGATAATAACCTTTCGAATACTCTGCCTTCATCCTCAGGATAAGATGTTCTTATAAAGGAAGGAGAATATTCAAGAATATCATTCTGAACAGAGACTAGGAATCCCCTTAACTTCCTCGTAAAGGCTTGATATTAGACACAAATGATTATCTCACGATAGAATGATTGGTATATACGTCGAAGTAAGGACATTTAGAAATTCATTTACTTGGGTACTGGATGGAGTTTTCCTGCCTGAACCCCCTCATAAGCCTTGACTTCTCATTGCAGGAAACCACGAGGGGAGAAAGGACTTATTCCGTATCTTCTTGAAGGTGTACAAAGGGATGTGTGAGGATGTAATGCAGGGGTCGGTATAGAATGATATGGCGGGGGTAATTCAGCAACGGATGTCGTGCCATACGGTAGATGATCTGTGCCCAACTTACGCTGTTGGTGACCCAGGTGGTGTGATTAGGGAGGATAATTGTGGCAACCCTCTATCCCTAAGGAGCCTGGATGTGAAGCTTGGGGTGAGTGTGTTTTATGGCTATGAATGTGTGCTTTGAGTCGTCCCCCTTACAGTGCTTCTTGCTTTTGTATATCTACACATGTAAGCAAGAACTCTTATATTAAGCACATACCTTCAGATAAGTGTTACCAGACGACACTAGCGATATCTTGAAGAAATACCCCATACCCAACACTTCATGTTGTGACGCATTGAGTTCTCTGAAGGTTTCCATGCCAGTATGGGGTCTGGTCACAGTGAGATAGGCAGTGAGATTACACCCATAAGCAGTGATGAGAATAAATGAATATATAGCCAAAAATACCACAAAGATTTGGGTCGCCGTGCCCCTGGGGACTTGCAGCTGAGATTTGCTTAAATGCATTCCCCAGGTGTAGAGAGCTGAAGTTATCATATTCTGGAGAGCTGGAACTTCGAGGACACTGTTGCAAGATGGAAAATAGAGAAAAGTGTAATTTAATATCATCTTGTAAATAGAGAAGAATATAAATACATGCAAGTTATTTGCACTTTCTAATTATATTTTAAAATAATTGCGTTGACACACTTTACTGATGCTTTATTTTACTTGTTATTATTGTTACAATAATAATAATAATAATAATAATAATAATAATAATAATAATAATAATAATAATAATAATAATAATAATAATAATAATAATAGTAATAATGAAAATAATTGTAATAAAAATTATTATTATTATTATTATTATTATTATTATTATTATTATTATTATTATTATTATTATTATTATTATTATTATTATTGGGCATTGGAGGAATTGGGACAGTAGTAGCTCGTTGTTAACAGGCTCGACTCTGGAAGTGACATACCTTTATTCCTCAGCTCCACCCTATCTGCATGAGATTAAATTGTAATACATAAAACGACAAAATAAAAACAACATTAAGCAATAAAAATGTAGCATTTAAAACTGGATTATTTTTTTTTTTAGCAAATTACCAAATGTTCTTAATCAATCTCTCTAGACTAGGAAATATTAAAAGAACTATAAGTTCTAGCTGAAATGTGTTTTATTAATGAAACTCCTCCCCTTGCTTATCATTGGTGAATACACAAATGGGTGGGCAGGGCCATGACTCCCATTTGCTATAGATTTGTTTGTAGGAGGAGCTTATGCATTCTAGAGAGTAAGTTTCCGCCTCAGTAGGTGGGGCTTGTGTATAAGAGAGAGTAAGAGCAGATACCAGATACCCTTTCTCTTTAAGAGGAGTCGTATACCCATAAGTGAGCAGGTGCCCCTTTTATGTTGATGGGACTTATGTTTACCAGAATGCCACTGTCCCACCTATGTAGATGGAGGTCATACCTTAATAAAGAAGATGCCGTGCCTCTGTAGGTGAGGCTTAGAGCTACTCGGGGACTGATGTCCCACCTGCGTAGGTGAAGCTTATGTCTATTAGAAAACTGATGCTCCGCATGTGTAGCTGGAGGTTATATCCTTAAAAATAAAGATGCCCCGCCCTTGTGGGTGGGGCTTATACTTACTATAGTGCCGATGCCTTGCCTATGCAGAAGAGGAGAGGGCAGAAGATGAAGAGGCCTAGCATAATGGCAAGCCACGTCTCCAGCTGGAAAGGAAGAGCTAAAGACTGCCAACGAGGCAACGGGGGATCCGTGCGGGCCATGAAGCAACTGACCTACAAAGGAAAAGATAATAATAATAATAATAATAATAATAATAATAATAATAATAATAATAATAATAATAATAATAATAATAGTAATATATTTCTGTTTACAAAAGCTGCAATCAAAGTACACATCCATTAAGCAGAATCTCTTTCCTTTTCAACTTTGTTTCTTTCAATGCTAACACATCCATGTTACTTTTCACAAACACTCTCATTATTTTCACTGTAACGCTCATTAAAAGAGCCAGGTCCTATTGTTCTTGTTGGATTTTCTAGCCAGAATCCCTCTTCTTGCCTTGACTCTTTTATAGGAGGAAAATACAGAAAAGGGGATTCTCAGTTTATCGGTTTACACCATTTAGTCGACTTTAATGAAACGCAGGGGAGCACGGTGGCGTATAATAATTATAATGTTATTCTTTTTATTTTTGTTTTGATGTGTCACATTTAGTTTACATTCGATCATGAGTGGATACTGAGAGATTGGAGCTGGGGGATTAACACTGGACGCTATTCCTAACAGATACGACGGAAACGATCCTAAGTTAGTCAGGCTTGTTCTTTTTCAACTCGCGAGCTCCACTACTGAACTACCGTGGCCCATATTATAATAATAAAATAATAATAATAATGGTAATCACAATAATATTAATAATAATAATAATAATAATAATAATAATAATAATAGTTATGACATCAAAACACACCCACCAACACTACCACCACCACCACCAACAACAACAACAACAGTAATAATAATAATAATAATAATAATAATAATAATAATAATAATAATAATAATAATAACAACAACAAAAACAACAACAACAACAACAACAATAATAATAGTAATAATAATAATAATAA
>JAXCGZ010002245.1:22500-78992 GCA_037179515.1 Halocaridina rubra
TTTATTTTTGTTATTCCTTGTTCGTCAAAGTCATTGTGATAATTACTCGGTATTACTGCCTTAGGTGAAGAATTTTCTGACAGAATGGCAGATATGAATGCCAAGAGCCATAAATTCATCAGTAAGATTTTTATCATCATTATTCCTGGAAAATTAAAGAAAATATTGTAAAATAGTCATAACCGCTAGAGACAGTTTGGAATAAGGAGAGGGTAGTGGGGTTCCTTCTTGCAGTAGACTGTCACTGTAACAAAGAAGTCTTAGTGAGTACACTTTTATAATTCGATATCATTGTTATTATTGGAAAAGGGTTAAACAGAGTATAATAATAATAATAATAATAATAATAATAATAATAATAATAATAATAATAATAATAATAATAATAATAATAATAATAATAATAATAATTATAATAATTTTGTTCCGGTTTTAAGTCACGGACTCCCTTTTCTACCAAGGGCTAGGACGGTTGGCTTTTTGCGAAGGTCTTGTTTTGGCTTTTGTAATGGTTACCCTGAGTGCATGCCCTTGCTAACCTCAGACTATGACGGGGCGCCAACCCTCGACCTGACGCCTCAAGGTCGCGGACACTACCGCTTGAGTCACGGTGACTACAATAATAATAATAATAATAATAATAATAATAATAATAATAATAATAATAATAATAATAGTAGTAGTAGTAGTAGAATTAAAAATAGTATGTCTATCTGTCTATATATCTATCTATCTGTCAGTGTTGATGCTTACCAGGTATGGGACTACCTTCCCTCTTTAAGTCTCAGTAGACTAATGAAATATTTTCTCATAATTTTTCTTTATATAGTAACCTTTTCCCTCATCTGTGACGTCATCATCGATGCCAAAGTAATAATAATATTTTGTTATTAAAGTTTACAACATGAGTTAGTCTATATATTTCGTTACTGCGTTTATCTGTCTACATGCGTATGTGCATGTATGTGCGTGTGTTTATTTTTGTATATGTGATGGCCTGTCTACTTGTGATTACCTAATTGTGATTACCTAATTGTGTTTACGGGAAAGAGCCCAAAGCTCGTATCTTCCCGTCTCCTCATCGGTTCCATTTTATACTTAGTGATACTTATCATACCTGTCCTTAAAACTATGGATTGAGATAGCATTAACTACCTCCTCGCTTAGCCAATTCCAATTATCAACTACTCTTACACTGAAAAAGTATTTCCTTACATCCTTCGAAGAAGTTTTCTTACGAAGCTTCAAACTATGACCTCTAGTTCTAGAGCCAGCCATATCGAAATATCGATCCCTATCCACTCTATCATAACCATGAAGGAATTTAAAGACTGTCACCATATCCCCCCTTACTCTTCTAGCTTCGAGTGATGGTAAGTCTAATTCCCTCAGCCTCTCATCATAACTGAGATTGCGTATTTCTGGCACCAGTTTCGTGGCATGTCTTTGAACTTTTTCAAGCTTAGCTATGTGTTTTTTCAAGTGCGGATTCCAAAAGGGGGCTGCATATTCGAGTTTTGGCCTCACATAGGTTACATATATATTTCTGAACATTTCCTTGTCCATGTGCCTGAAGGCTACCCTTACATTTGATAAGAATGCATATGCTGCCCTTACTATGCCATTTATATGTATTTCTGGAGACAAATCTGCCAGTATGTTTACTCCTAGATCTCTCTCATTTTCTGTCTCTTGAAGTTGTACTCCAGCCACCGAGTAGTCAAGCTTGGGCCTTCTTGCACTTGTACCCATTCTCATTACCTTACATTTTGAAGTATTGAATTTCATTAGCCACTTTTCTGACCACTCATGCAGATTATTTAGATCCTCCTGAAGTTCTCTACCATTGTTCTCGTTTTTTACTTTCTTCACAATCTTTGCATCATCTGCAAACATATTCATGAATGAATTTACAGACTCTGGTAGGTCATTTACATATACAAGGAACAAAAGTGGCCCTAAAACTGAACCCTGTGGAACTCCACTACTAACTCTTCTCCATTCAGACACTAAGTGTCTTACTCTAACCCTCTGTTCCCTTCCTTGTAAGTAAGTTTTTATCCATTCCAAAACATTTCCACCTATTCTAGCCATTGATTGCAGCTTCCTAATAAGTCTCCCACGTGGAACAGTGTCAAACGCTTTCTGGAAGTCTAGAAATATGCAATCTGCCCAGCCCTCTCTTTCCTGTAAGATTTGGCTTACCTCATCATAAAATTCTAATAAGTTTGTTACTGTTGATCTACCTTCTCTGAAGCCATGTTGCCTCACTGACAAAAAGTTGAAGGATTCCAAGTGAAGAGAGATATGTTTCCTTAGTAGTTTCTCCATAACTTTGCAAACTATGCTGGTCAAGGAAACTGGTCTATAGTTCAGAGCCGTATCCCTCCTTCCCTTTTTGAAGATAGGTATCACATTTGCTTGTTTCCAGCATCTTGGAATCTCCCCCGACTCCAGTGACTCCTTAAATATGATACTTAGTGCCACTGATATTGTGTTTGTGCATTTTTTAAGCACATGAGGGGATATGTCATCGGGACCTGTAGCTTTATGAACATCTAAATCCATCAGCGCTTTGCATACCTCTGTGGCTGTAAGGTTGATGTTCTCTAATACCGGCCCTTGAGCTTCTATCACTGCAATCTGAGGGGGTGGGGTACTTTCTACTGTAAATACTGACTGAAACTCCTTGTTCAATTCTTTGCAGATCTCTTCATCCGTCTCAGTGATGCTTCCATCCGCTCTCTTTAGCCTTAAAACCTGTTCTTTTACCTTCAGTTTTCCTCTGATAAAGCTGTGGAAAAGCTTGGGATTTTCTTTAGCCTTCCTGGTGATGTCCCTCTCATAGTCTCTCTCTGCCTCTCTCCTTTTACTTAGGTAGTCATTTCTTGCTCTTTTGTAGGTTTGCCAGGCATTTATGTTTTTTCTCCTCCTATACCTTTTCCAGCATTTGTCTCTCCACTCCTTAGCTCTTTTACACCCATTATCAAACCATTTCTCTCTGGCATGAATTACACCTACTTTGGTGACAGGTATGCAGCAATCTACTATCTTCCCATATTTCTCACAAAAGATGTCATACATTTCTTGTACAGATTTGTTGTAAAATAAGGTTCTCCAGTCAATAACTGCAAAAAGCTCATTCATTTTGATGTAATCTCCTTTCGGATAGTTCCTCCTCATGTCCTCAGTGCCTCTACTCTCAGGAAGAATATCTTCAATGATATACTCCATCAACAACACACAGTGGTCACTCTTTCCAATTGGTGGTTCATACTCAATTTTTTCAATATCCAACACATTATCTGTGAACACTAGATCAAGTAGTGATGGCTCATCCCCACCTCTGGCCCTTGTTGGTTCCATTACATGTTGGTGTAGGAAATTCCCTTGTACGCAATCTAGGAATCTTGCCCCGAATGAGTCCTCACCACTGTGTGGGTCAAGATTTATCCAATCTATCTCTTTATGATTAAAGTCTCCCATAATCAAAATCCTACATTTTTTTCCCGTGCCATGTTAACAACTGAGTTTATGACTTCAATAGTACCTATATGACTTTCCTCATAAACTTCAAGCCTATTTTGGTTCCTTGGTGGGTTGTATACAACAGTTATTATAATGCTCTCTGACCCAGTATTTATGCGAGCAACAAGAAATTCCTTGAACTCACTTTCTATAGCCAAGTTTATTTCTTCAACTTGAATCCTTTCACTTATGAGCAGTGCTATCCCTCCACCAGTCCTCTCAGATCTTTCAACCCTTAGTATTCTGAAACCCTTAGGAAAAACTGTGACACTGTTTATGTCCTCACTCAACTTAGTCTCTGTAATTGCTACTATATCTGCCTTACTGTTGTGAATCCTATCTTTTAATTCTACTGCCTTACCAGCTAATCCATCAGCATTTGTGTATAACAATCTTAATGAGGCCCCATCCCCTGATCTTCTGTCATTATCTTCTTTATCTCCCCTTTGTCTGGAAGAACTCTGTAATGAAAATTTTTCTTCTCTTCTTCATTTCTTTCATTATTTAACCTTCTTGCCTCTTGCAACAAGTTTTTGATCTTTCCCATATCTTCCTTTGTTCTGTATTGTCTAATGAACACTTCTTTGAATTCTTGAAGGTCTTTTAGACTTTTTTTTCTCAACAATATTTCCCTACATGTTTCCCCTCTCTCAAAGGTTACTTTTGTTGGTCTCGGCTTTCCTTCCCTCGAATATTTACCTAGTTGGTGTATGTTTACAATATCCCCAGGACCACATACTACTCCAAGCTTTCTTATCAGGTCTACAACCCTAGCTTTATTTTCTTCAAGTCTCCCCTGCCATGTTGGCTCCTGGGACTCGCTTATGCCTGAGATTACCACTGTCTTCTCCTTATCAAGTGCCTGTCTGATGAGTGGGTTTGCCCTTTCCATCACAACGTCTTTCATTTTTTCGATTACTGTCTCTTTATAGTCAACTGTTTGTATGTTTTCCAGTGCCACCACCTTTACAGCCTCTTTTACTGCCACATTCCCCTTTAGTGCATCTGCAAAGGAAGTTTTCATGACATCATTTTCCATATTCAGCTCCTGGAACTCTTTTCTGAACTGTTCAATGTTTTCCTTAATCTGGACATTCCAAGCAGCAATCTCGTCTCTCTCAGAAGAGAGCAGTGAACTAACATCTAATTCCTTTAGGTTGTCATTTAGCTGTTTGTTTTCATCTTCTTGTTTAGAAAGTCTAGATTCTAGTTGACTCTTTTCCCCTTCCAGCTTTTTTATTCTTTTTTCTAGTTCCTTTCTCTCCTGCCCTTGTGCTTTATTTGTGTATCTGTATGTATGTGTGATTATTTATTTGTTTGTTAATACCTGTCTGTGTGTGTGTGTACGTGTCTTCGTGTGTGTGTGATTACCTGTGTGACACTGGTTCATGGAATTTAAGACTGTTTTTCAGTTCTCTATAAAAATTGTCGAATCCATTCTTCTCGTATCTAGTGTGACTACGTTTAGGTTCACAGTGTGACCGTGGCTCATGGAATATAAGATTTTTTCAGTGCCAGATGTGAATCTCATAAGGTAGTTTGTGTGGTTTATCTTCGTCAGAACCACTCGGAAGATAGTGTAGTTCTGTTCTTTTTACAGTAGGTATATCTCCTGTGCACTCAGCAGTCTTAGTGATTACATTATTAGATGTGGTATGGTTTCTTCAAGAACTGGAGCTTTGATGGCTAGCGTGCTTGACTTATCAGAAGAGGAAATATGGAGAATTATTATTATATTATTATTATTATTATTATTATTATTATTATTATTATTATTATTATTATTATTATTATTATTACTTGTAATAATAGTAGTAGTAGTAGTAGTAGTCGTAGTAGTAATAGTAGTAGTGGTAGTAGTAACAGTAGTAGTAGTAGTTGTAGTAGTAGTAGCAGTAGTAAATGAAGAATGAAGAGTAGTGGTAGTAGCAGCAAAAGAATGTATGACGTAGTAGTAGTAGTAGTAGTAGTCGTAAGTGAAGAAAAAAGAAGTGTGGTAGAAGTAGCAGAAGAAAGTATGAAATAGTAATAGTAATAGTAGTAGTAGAAGGATCCACTTCTTAAATTACGAGAAATATTTTTCTATAAATGCTCTTTGTAAAACTTTTGGTTTTGAAATATTAAATAAATAAACTTTTACGTCTGAAATTAATTTGAGAGATTTTGAACTTTATTTGAATTACGAGTATTATTTTCTGTTCATTAAATTAAATAAGTTAGATATTGCTTTGTGTGTGTTTGTTTGTATGTGTTTGTGTGTGCAAGTGTATAAGAGAGAGAGAGAGGAAGAGATAGATAGATAGATAGATAATAGATAGATAGATAGATAGATAGATAGAGAGAGAGAGAGAGAGAGAGAGAGAGAGAGAGAGAGAGAGAGAGAGAGAGAGACTTATTTAATTATATGTCCGTCCATCTATCTGTCAGTGAATCTATTTACGTATCTGTTTAACTGTCTGTGCGTTTATCTATCTATGTATCTATCTCTCCTTAAATTTGTTATTTATGTGTGTGTTTATCCATCTGTTGTCTATATGTATGTATGTATGTATGTAAGTATGCATGCATATATGTACGTATGTAATGTATACATACATATATATATATAGATATATATATATATATATATATATATATATATATATATATATATATATGTATGCTTATATATGTATGTATGTATGTATGTAGATGAATGTTTGTATGTATAATACTTTAAATATTTCTCTTGAAGAGGGATCCCTAATGTTGTATAGGACGATCATATATATATATATATATATATATATATATATATATATATATATATATATATATATATATATATATATATATATATATACATATATATATATAATGGATTATGTTGTGGTGGAAAGGAGGGTAATTGGTAGAGTATTGGATGTGAATGTACCGAGAGGAGCAAGTGGTGGAATATCTGATCATTATTTAGTGGAAAGTAGGGTGAAAGTGGGAAAAAGTGGAGGAAGAGGAGAAGCGAGAGAGGAAAAGAGGTGTTAAAAGTGAATCAACTATATATGAAAGAGAAAGACTGTGAGTATAAGACTAGTCTGAGGAATGTGTGGAATGTAGTGAGAGAGAAAGTGGAGGAGGGAGTGGAAAAAGAATAGGGTTGTTTCAAGGAGAACATTATGAAGTGTGCTGAGGCAGTGTGTGGAAGGAGACTAACTGGTGGAAGTAAAATGAAAGGTAGTGAATGGTGGAATGAGCAGGTGAATGCAGTAGTGGCTGAAAAGAAGCAGGCATTTGATGTATGGTTGCAGGTAGGTAATGAAGAGGCGTATGAAAGGTATTGTGCAAAGAGGCGATTAGCGAAGCGCATATTGAAGGAGGTAATAAAGGAATAAAAAGATGTTTTGGAAGGAAGTGAAAAGAGTGAGGAAAGGTGAGTCTGTTAGGGGGGAGATTGTGGAAGGAGCAGATGGACAATTGCTAGTAGATGAAATAGAGGTGAGAGAGAGATGGGCTGAATATTTCAGGGAACTACTAAATGAGGAAGATGATAGAGATTCAGAGATTGTGGCTGCGGGAAGCGAGTGGAAAATGCCAGTGTTAGGTGATGAGAATGATAGAGAAATAACAAAAGAGGAGGTGCATTTTTTCATTGAGAGCAATGAAAGCAGGTAAAGCACCAAGGATAGATGGGTGTCATGTTGAATGTTTGTCAAAATGTGAGGAGACATTACTAGAATGGGTTGTTAGGTTGTTGAATGTATGTTTCAGGAAAGGGAGAATCCCAGTAAATTGGATGAGTGTATGTGTAGTTCCACTTACAAAGGGAAAGGAGATAAGTAAGAGTGTAGTAGTTTTAGAGGCATTAGTTTATTGAGTGTAGTTGGTATATGGAAGAGTGTTAATCAAGAGAATTAGGAATGGTACTGAGAGATTGATTGGGGAGGAACAGTGTTGGATCAGGAGAGGAAGAGGATGTGTGGCTCAGGTGGTTGTTGCAAAACAGGTGTGTGAGAAGTTCTTGGAGAAAGGTAGCGACACTTTGTGGGCTTTTATAGACTTAGAGAAAGCGTATGGTAGGGTAGATAGAAAGGGTTGTGGAGTGTGTTGTGACTTTATGGAATAAGTGAAAATTTGCTGAATGCGGTGAAGAGTTTTTATATGAATAGTATAGCATGTGTGAGAGTTGGGAATGGTATGAGTGATTGGTCTGAGGTGAATGTAGAGTTACATCGAGGTTGTGTAATATCACCATGGTTGTTTAATGTTTATGTGGATATAGGGGTATGGGAAGTAAATGAAAGAGTATCATACAGAGGCTTGGAACTAGTGTGTGAGTATGGAAGGTTGTGGAAATTGAATCAGTTGCTATTTGTAAATGATACTTTACTGGTGGCTGATACTGAGAATGAACTGAATCATTTGGTGACTGAGTTTGTTAGGGTGTGCTAAAGAAGGAATTTGCGGGTGGATATTGGTACAGTTAAAGTCATGAGATGCAAGAGGAGTGCTATTGTTGGCAGATTAAATGTAGTAGTAAATGGGGAGTTGCTTGAAGAAGTTGAGAGTTTTAAGTATCTGGGGTCGCATGTATCAAGGAGTGGACGTGTTAATGTAGAGGTAAATCACAGAGTGAAGGAAGCAAGTAAATGTCTAGATGGTTTGAAAAGTGAAATGAGAAATAGATATCTGGGAATGAATGCAAAGAGAAGGATACATGAAGGTGTGATTGTGCCGACAGCAATGTGTGGAGCAGAGACTTGGAATGCAAGAGAGGATGAAAGGAACATGTAGAATATAATGGAGATGAGGTGTTTGAATAGTATGATTGGTGTATCTAGAATAGATAGAGTAAGAAATGAGGATGTCAGGCAGAGAACGGGTGTTGAAAGGAAGCTGTCGGAATGGTTAGATCATTGTATGTTGAGTTGGTTTAGACACATGGAAAGGATGAGTGATGAACGAATAGTGAAGAGAGTGTGGAGTGCAGAAGTGATTGGACTTAGGTCAGGAGGAAGACCTAGAATGAGATGGATGGATGGCGTGAAAAGGGCATTGAATGCACATGGAATGTCAGTGGAACAGGAAAGAGTGCATTCAAGAGATAGTAATGAGTGGGGGAAGATTGTGTGTAGATGACACGGGCCAGAGGGATTTCTCTCCCCCGCTAGCATAGTGAACTGCGATAGACGGGAGTGAGGGGAGTTGCCATGTGATGAAGCTATGGGAGTAAACCAGCTGCGGCGGTAGTGCCTCGTTGTGGAATATCCCTGCCCGCCTACCTTGTGGATGACCCAAGCAGGGTGGAAGGGGAGAAACGTGTCGACCCTTTATCCCCAAGGAGCAAAGAGGAGTGGTTGAGATATGTGTGGATCGTGGTGAATGCGTGTTTCTTGTCCTTTAATGGGGAATGCGGCCATATGTATATGTATGTATGTGTATACACACACACACACACACACACACACACACACACACACACACACACACACACACAAAGCTACAGGTCCTGATGACATATCCCCTCATGTGCTTAAAAAATGCGCAAACACAATATCAGTGGCACTAAGTATCATATTTAAGGAGTCACTGGAGTCGGGGGAGATTCCAAGATGCTGGAAACAAGCAAATGTGATACCTATCTTCAAAAAGGGAAGGAGGGATACGGCTCTGAACTATAGACCAGTTTCCTTGACCAGCATAGTTTGCAAAGTTATGGAGAAACTACTAAGGAAACATATCTCTCTTCACTTGGAATCCTTCAACTTTTTGTCAGTGAGGCAACATGGCTTCAGAGAAGGAAGATCAACAGTAACAAACTTATTAGAATTTTATGATGAGGTAAGCCAAATCTTACAGGAAAGAGAGGGCTGGGCAGATTGCATATTCCTAGACTTCCAGAAAGCGTTTGACACTGTTCCACATGGGAGACTTATTAGGAAGCTGCAATCAATGGCTAGAATAGGTGGAAATGTCTTGGAATGGATAAAAACTTACTTAGAAGGAAGGGAACAGAGGGTTAGAGTAAGACACTCAGTGTCTGAATGGAGAAGAGTTAGTAGTGGAGTTCCACAGGGTTCAGTTTTAGGGCCACTTTTGTTCCTTGTATATGTAAATGACCAACCAGAGTCTGTAAATTCATTAATGAATATGTTTGCAGATGATGCAAAGATTGTGAAGAAAGTAAAAAAACGAGAACAATGGTAGAGAACTTCAGGAGGATCTAAATAATCTGCATGAGTGGTCAGAAAAGTGGCTAATGAAATTCAATACCTCAAAATGTAAGGTAATGAGAATGGGTACAAGTGCAAGAAGGCCCAAGCTTGACTACTCGGTGGCTGGAGTACAACTTCAAGAGACAGAAAATGAGAGAGATCTAGGAGTAAACATACTGGCAGATTTGTCTCCAGAAATACATATAAATGGCGTAGTAAGGGCAGCATATGCATTCTTATAAAATGTAAGGGTAGCCTTCAGGCACATGGACAAGGAAATGTTCAGAAATATTTATGTAACCTATGTGAGGCCAAAACTCGAATATGCAGCCCCCTTTTGGAATCCGCACTTGAAAAAGCACATAGCTAAGCTTGAAAAAGTTCAAAGACATGCCACGAAACTGGTGCCAGAAATACGCAATCTCGGTTATGATGAGAGGCTGAGGGAATTAGACTTGCCATCACTCGAAGCTAGAAGAGTGAGGGGGGATATGGTGACAGTCTTTAAATTCCTTCATGGTTATGATAGAGTGGATAGGGATCGATATTTCGATATGGCTGGCTCTAGAACTAGAGGTCATAGTTTGAAGCTTCGTAAGAAAACTTCTTTGCAGGATGTAAGGAAATACTTTTTCAGTGTAAGAGTAGTTGATAATTGGAATTCGCTAAGCGAGGAGGTAGTTAATGCTATCTCAATCCATAGTTTTAAGGACAGGTACGATAAGTATCACTAAGTCTAAAATGGAACCGATCAGGAGACGGGAAGGTACGAGCTTTGGGCTCTTTCCCGTAAACACAATTAGGTAATCACAATTAGGTAATCACACACACATATATATATATATATATATATATATATATATATATATATATATATATATATATATATATATATATATATATATATATATATATTATATATAAAACTGGACCCGAAATATAGTGTTTATTTCTATGTGTTTTTTCATTGATGGGCTTCCTTACCATTTAGTGTTGTATTCTGTCAGTTTGCGTTTATATATATATATATATATATAATATATATATATATATATATATATATATATATATATATATATATATATATATATATATAAGTGTGTATGTATTGTATTTATTGAAGCTGCATTTAAAAAACTGGGAGTTATGGTTTGTTATCATCATTACTTTGCTTCATCTCAGTGATTAAAAATCTATACAGGTTTAACCATCCTTGCTTAGAATACTGCTCTAACATCTTATTCTTTTCTCCTTGAGAAGGTTGAATCTGAGGCCTTCGGACTCATCAGCAATCCTTTTCTTACTACTAATCTTAATCCTCTTTCTCTCCTCGAAAAGGTATCATTTCTTTTTCTGTTTTATCAGAACTATTTCCATTGGTGCTCTGATGAGTTGCCGAGTTCCATCCCCTTCGCATAGTACGCTCTGGAATCCTCTTCCCTGCTTCTGTTTTCCGTATCCCTCATGACCTTTCTTATTTTAAAAAAGCTGAACTACCGGCATCTCAGGACCTAATTCCTGTCTTATTTTTATGTCCTCCTTACGTTGGCTATTCTTTCAGTGTCTTTTTTTTAATGGCTATCAGTCTTTTGTTTTTGCATTGTAATTACGCTGCTACTTTTTTGGCCTGTCCCAATGACACACCCATATATATATATATATATATATATATATATATATATATATATATATATATATATATATATATATATAATATATATATATATATATATATATATATATATATATATATATATAAATATATATATATATATATATATATATATATATATATATATATATATATATATATATATATATATATATAAATATATATATATATATATATATATATATATATATATATATATATATAAATATATATATATGTATATATAAATAAATGTGAATATATATATATATATATATATATATATATATATATATATATATATATATATATATATATATATATAAATAAATAAATATATATATATATATATATATATATATATATATATATATATATATATATAAATATATATATATATATATATATATATATATATATATATATATATATATATATATATATATATAAATATATATATATATATATATATATATATATATATATATATATATATATATATATATATATATATATTTAAATATATATATATATATATATATATATATATATATATATATATATATATATATATATATATATATATATATATATATATATATATATATATATATATATATATATATATATATATATATATATATATATATATATATATATATATATATATATATATATTATATATATTTATATTATATATATATTATATATATATATATATATTATATATATATATATATATATATATATATATATATATATATATATATATATATATATATATATATATATATATATATATATATATATATATTTATATATATATATATATATATATATATATATATATATATATATATATATATATATATATATATATATATATATATATATACATATATATATATATATATATATATATATATATATATATATATATATATATATATATATATATATATGGTAAGGAAGCCTATCATTGAAACAAAACTTATAAAACAAAGCTATATGTCGGATCCTAACTGGATCCCTTCTCAAGCACAACTTGAGAAGGGATCCAATTAGGATCCGATATATAGCATTATTTTATGTTTTGTTTCACTGATGGGTTTCCTTACTATTTAGTGCTGTATGCTAACAATTTGTACATATATATATATATATATATATATATATATATATATATATATATATATATATATATATATATATATTATATATATATTGCCTCTATACGCATGTGTGTACGCATATATATACGTACGTAAATATCTAAACCCCATCTGACCTTACTCTTTCTCCCGGTAAGTACCAGTATGCTCCCTCTCTCCGTCTTCCTTGTGTACATTTGACCCTCGTTACAACACTGTAAGAATATTGTAATTATATTGGACACTATATACCCTAATCCTTTATATGTCTATCCATATGTCTTTCTGTCTATCTGTCTGTCTATCTATCTACCTGTCAAACTACCTATCTTCATTAATCCAGGCTTGGGATCAGTACCGAGCTGAGCTGGCTTCATCCCCCAGTGGCTGGATTATATAGTGCAGTATTATAACGAAAATAGATTTCTTTCAATTTTCTTCGTATGTTAGCGCCCGTCAACTCAGCTGCTTAAGTGAGTACACAGCCAAGGATTATCTAAGGCTCAGCCTTCCTTTCATAAGAGCAAACTTGCCTACCATGCAACTTTGTCTCTATTCCCCCCCCCTATAAAAATCGACGAATCAAATTCTTCTCGTATCTAATGTGACTACGGCTAGTGTCCCAGTGTAACCGCGGCTCATGACATTTGTGGTTTTCACAAATCTGTATAAAAATCAACGATTCATTTTCTTCGCGTATTTATGTGAGCATTTCCAGTGCCCCCTAGTGTGACCTCGGCTCATGGAATTTGGGATTTTTTTCTGTTATTTAAGAAAAATCGACCAATTATTTTTTTTTCATATCTGGTGTGACCACGTCTATGTTCGAGTGTGTCCGCGGCTAAATGCAATTAATTTTTCATTCCAGTTTAGAAACTTTTTCAGAATTTTCGATTTTTTATTTTATTCGAGTAAAAATGAGAATTATCTTCTGAAGTCTTTTTATAATTTAATAACTAATAGATTGAAAAGAGAAAAAGTTTGGCTGTTTTAAATGTTATAGTTTTTGCGATAATATTGTAAAAGTATTTTTTATAATTTTTTTTTTAATTTCGACTTTTTGTAATATCTTAAATAGTTCTTAGTTTAAATAGTTTGTGATTTAGATTCATTATAATTGCATTATTATTATTATTATTATTATTATTATTATTATTATTATTATTATTATTATTAGTAGTGGTGGTAATAGTAGTAGTAGCAGTATTAATAGTAGAAGTACTAGTAGTAGTGGTAGTAGACATTTTTGTTAATAATAATAATAATAATAATAATAATAATAATAATAATAATAATAATAATAATATTATTATTATTATTATTATTATTTTTATTTTTATTATTATGTTCGAATTCTTTATCGTCTACCATTATTTTGGTGTGTAGACAGCCCGTGTTTTTTATTATTTATTTTATTTATTTTTTATTTATTTATTTATTTTTTTTTAAGGAAATTGATAAGAACATAGTTGTAGTCTGCAGTGATACTTATATATATATATATATATATATATATATATATATATATATATATATATATATATATATATATATATATATATATATATTTCACTTTTTATATTTTATTTTTTATTTGCACATTATATTGTCTCTTATAAATCCAAGTTATTTATCTACCGTCTTATCATTGCATTCCTTTGCGTCTATTTTTACTTCTCCACCCGTCGCGTTTGCGCGCCACCGACGAAGAGCTCGATGGAGAAAATGAGTACACCAAGTATGCTACCGAAGGAGAGTATGAAGAATATGCCTTGCATGTGATCTATGCTTAGAGGTATAACACCATCGTGAAGGTTCCTCTGGGATTGAGTTCTACTTCTTTCTTCCTCGTCTTTATCGGCGTCTTCTTCATCTCCTCCTTCTCTTTTTGTTTTTGTTTCCTTGGACTGGAATAAGAGAAGAGGAAAAATTATATATATATATATATTTTTTTTAATGAATGCGATTTGATTGAGGGAAAATGGTGAAAAAGTTGTGATGGTAGTAGAAGTAGTAGTAGTAGTAGTAATAGTAGAAGTAATAATAACAATAATAATAATAATAATAATAATAATAATAATAATAATAATAATAATAATTAATAATAATAATAATAATAATAATAATAATAATAATAATAATAATAATAATAATAATAATAATGATAATAACTACTTCTACTACTACTACTACTACTACTACTACTACTACTACTAATAATAATAATAATAATAATAATAATAATAATAATTATAGCTACAACTACTACTACTGGTACTACTACTACTGCTAATAATAATAATAATAATAATAATAATAATAATAATAATAGTAATAATAATAATAATAATAATAATAATACTAATAATAATAATAATAATAATAGTAGTAGTAGTAGAAGTAGCAGTATTCATAATAATAATGATGATATTATTATTGTTATTATTTTTTTCACTTATTATTATTATTATTATTATTATTATTATTATTATTATTATTATTATTATTATTATTATTATTATTATGATAATATGAAATGTGAAAAAATTCTCATTTCCTACTGGGAATGAGCAGGCCTCAAGCTAGGATCTCTTGGTATAGAAAATGATTCCAACCATTCCATTTCAAGCTCACCTTCCTGGATTGTCTTAAAGATTCCAAGAACCATCTGCGGACTAGCCCGCTTTCCAGCATCCAGCTTATCACTTTGTCGAAGTTTTTCTTCACGGGGGAGTGCCTCTGGAGGGCCATAGCTATATTGTACGGTGAAAAACATTCCTGGAAATGATACATATATTGTGTTACGTAAAAGGAGGAAAAATGTTTATAATAAATATATTGTGTTGCTTAAAAGGAAAAAAATATATTTATTTTAACTATATTATATCATGTGAAAGGAAGAAGTATATATATATATATATATATATATATATATATATATATATATATATATATATATATATATATATATATATATATATATATATATATATTAAGTATATTGTGTTGCCTAAAATGAAGAAATATATTTATTCTAAATAAATCATATAATGTGAAATAAGAAATGTTTTTATTTTAAGTGTTCAAAAGATTCCATGGTGCTATTGTAAGGGAAAAACATTCCTGGCAATGGTAAATATATTGTGTCATGTAAAATGAAGAAATATATTCTTATCGCTGTTAAAAAGTGCCATAGAAATATTTGTGGAAGCGATAAATATATCTCTTAAAATAAAACGAAGAAGTATATTTATAATGTGTTCAAAAGATGCCAAGAGAATAATCCTGGAAAGGGTAGATATATTTCATAAAATAAACAAAGAAACATATTTCATATGAAGTGTCACAAGGTGCCACAGCCTTATTTTAAGGTGAAAAATATAGGCTGGTATTGATAAATATATTATGTAAAATAAAACGATGCAATATATTTCCCATGAAAAAACTTATGCATTGTCTATACAATATTACATGGCCAAAATACGTTTTTGGAAATGGTAAATATATTGCCTAAAATAAATTAGAGAAATTTATTTCCGATGTGTTAAAAAGGTGCCAATGTCATGTTATTTAATATTCCGTTACAATATTCCTAGAAATGGTATATATTCACCAAAAAATAAAATATAGAAATATATTCATTAGTCTTTGAATTGTGTGACTATATTTCTGAAAATGAGGAATATATTATTATAATAAAATAAATAAATAAATTTCTTATTAGAGGTTAAACTTTCCTCTTTGCTATTCCTGAAAATGAATATATTACATAATTCTTTTATACGAAAAAAATATATTTTTTATAACTAATTAAATTCCTTTGCCAAGGCTTAGTGATTATAAGTCCCAAGTTCAAGTCTCTATCAGGGTAAAAATGATTCACGTTTTCACTTATGGTAATGTGCTTATTTGATTATATATATATATATATATATATATATATATATATATATATATATATATATATATATATATATATATATATATATATATAATCAAATAAGCACATTACCATATGTGAAAACATGAATCATATTTTACCCGACCGGGACTCGAACCTAGGACACATAATTACCTCTTGTTGTTGATGCCCAGTTGGATTGGGGTTTGAATTAAATGCGAAAACGAAGCCACGAGTGAGGTTGGGAGAAAATGCATTATGAACAAAAAGGCATTCAGATAGAATGCGTTCATTCCTAGTATAGCAATTAAACTGAGAGGTTGGTTTCTGTTTTAGACCTTCTGGGGTGTTGTTGGTAGCGCCTTGGCACAGTAATTATATGCCCTAGGTTTGATTCCCAGTCGGGTAAAATATGTTTCATGTATTCACATATGGTAATGTGCTTATTAGATTATTGTTGATGCCCAATTAGAAGGGATTTGAATTAAATGTGAAAACAAAGCCGCTCGTGAGGTTGGGAGAAACTGTAATATGAATACAAAGGCATTCAGATAGAGTGCGTTCATTCCTAGTATAGCAATTAAGCGGTAAGGTTGGTTTCTCTTTTAGACCTTCTGTGGTGTAGTTGGTAGCACCTTGACACAGTAATTATGTGTCCTAGGTTCGAGTCCCGATCGGGTAAAATATGAAAATATATATATATATATATATATATATATATATATATATATATATATATATATATATATATATTGTTAAAACATATGAAGAAATATATTTATAAGTGTTATGTGCCATTGCAATATTGTACGTAAAAAAAAACATTTCTGAAAATGACAAATATATTTAACAAATAAAATTGTTTTCTAAATTGCTTTGCCTACATCACATTATCAAAATATATTCCTAGGCATGATATATAAATCGTGGAAATTAAAAGAAGGAATATACTTCTGAAATATATTTTACACAATAGCTGTTGAGATCAGTGACTACCTGTAAGTAGATTCGAACTTGAGTCCTGTTGGGTGTGAGCTTCGAAAGTCACCCCAAAATTCTTGTTAAGAACACTGAATTGACATTATATTCGCTCTATGATCCTTTATGCAATGTCTTTTCTTATAAATGGAATCAAACCTGGGACCTGTTGCCTTTGAGTTTTTACATATCGAATAAATGGCTCTGTACTTTTAAATAGATTCAAACCTGGCCATGTTGGCAGCAGTCTTCGAAACTGACCTCGTTTCAACAACGTACATTCATACTTTTCACTGCAGTTCAATGGATTCGAACCTGGGTAGTGTTTTTTTTTAAGAGTGTGACACCGGGACACGCAGAAACTGCCCTCATCAATAAAGGCCCGGGCACGAGAAAATACCCAGACGAAGGAAAAGAAAAAGGTTAAGGGGAAGGCAGAGATGAGGTAATGTCACACAAAGGAAGACGACAGACAGAAAAAAGCAGTCAAAGTACAGAGAAACCAGAGATATGGAGGACTAGGCTAAATAATAACAAATGTGAGAAAAGAGAAAGTAAAAGAGACAGATGTGGGGAATCTTGTGACTTGTCAAATGTAATGGAATAGCAAGAGATGCGTAATGAATACGCCAGAATATTCAGTGTAGATGTAGGCATGAGGAAGGAACCGTCCTGAAGGAAAACTCAACCTGGAACTGTCTGGACCAGTCCTAGTTGCATCCTAATACCTACCCACTGACCTCGTTACAACAACGTCCTTTCATGGTTCTCATTAAAAAGGGTCTCTTCTTCGTAAATGGATTCTAATCTTTAACCTGTTTGCTGTGATCCTCGTGCCACATATACCTGTGAATAGATTCGAACCTGGCTCCTGTTGGGAGTGTATCTCTAGTATAAACTGACCTCTTTTATAACCACTGAGCTGCCGCGCCCCTCTCCCCAGTTACAACAACGTACCTTCATAATTCTCATGGAAGATGTGCCTTTGTTTGTAAATTGGGTGGCGATAAGGAATTCCAAGAACTGCCTGTTATGCAGATAGACAGCCCTTCCTTTTAATACCTTGGGCCATACAATATTCAAATCCCCATAGGCTTCAAATCGGTCTGCCAAGCCCTGGTGGTTAGAAGAGAAAAGGATTATATATATATATATATATATATATATATATATATATATATATATATATATATATATATATATATATATATATATATATATATATATATTATTTATTTATATATTTATTCAGTTACATGCTCTATGATAGTTTGGAAACCCAAGAGTATTTGAATGTAAATCAAGAATTTAAAATAGGAGAGAGAGAGAGAGAGAGAGAGAGAGAGAGAGAGAGAGAGAGAGAGAGAGAGAGAGAGAGAGAGAGAGAGAGAGAGAGAAGAACTAACAGTAAAAGAGAGAATGATTAGAGAGTAATTATCCAAGAGAAAAATAGCTCTTAAGAGAGTTAGGGATATTATTTATTTGTCTTCTGAAGACTAAAATAGAATATTTGAATATTATTGTTAGAAATGCTTTATAGATATACGTTAAGCACCTTGCAATTTACGAAGTATTCATAGAAAACGGATCGTGTATCCAAGGAAACGGAAATTTATGTATTCGTTTTAATGGGTGACTTAAATATACCATAACTGCTGTACACTTACTTAAGCATTTATATAAACAGACCATATATCAAAGAAAACGAATATATTTTTAAATCTTTAATTGGTATTTTGATATAATTCACATACAAATCAGTTCATGATGTATTAATAGAAAACGGACCGTATCAAAGAAAACGATATATTTTCTTATTCTAAGCAGGACTATGCTATACTGTAACCACCTTATAGTTCATAAAGCATGTATAGAAAACGAACCATATGTAAAGGAAAACGAAAATATATATTTTTATGACTTAAGGGTGACATATATATCTATAAGTGGTGGCTCCATCAGTTGTATGTGGTCTAACGTAGTTACTAAAATTCTAGTCCCGTTACTTTACCTGTAAATAAGGATCTACAGAAGATGCCAAGGCACCTCTGAAGAATCCACCGAGGCCAGATACTTCTGTTTTAGAATTGTAGATTTCTTTCACCGTTTCCATGCTCACAGGAGTTTGGACAACGGTTAGATACGCGGTTAGATTCGAGCTGTAGGCCGTTGTGATGATGAAAGTATACATCCACAGGACACAGATGAAGATTCTCATGTTCAACCTGGCGGGCTGCGTTACCTGAGTTTCTAAGGTGTGGGCTGCGAAGGCGTATTGAGAAGCCGTGAGAAAGGACTGGAAGAACTTCTTTTCTCCTCCACTGGTGAGGAGGAACCATGGAGAAAGAGAGGAGGAGCTAAATAGGGGTAGGGTGGATTGTATACAAGTGCCATTTTAACTACTACTACTACTACTACTACTACTACTACTACTACTACTACTACTACTACTACTACTACTACTAATAATAATAATAATAATAATAATAATAATAATAATAATAATTCTTCAATTTCTACTAATTGAAAGCTGTAAAGGAGCCATTTCATTCTTGCTCTAAAAGGTTGTCATTATCGCTCTTCATCTTCATAGATCTCTTTAAATACAATCATTCCATGACCTTAATTCTTTACTGAGTATTAGTTTTCCATAATGACCCTCTCTGTTTCAGTTATAACATTTCCTACTTTGACGATAAGTATTCATTTTCTTCTTACCATCTTTGGCTAGCTATAGCTAAGAGGTATAGAACACAACCACTGGATATCAGTCCTCCCAATATAGCCAGCCACGTTTCCCCCTGGAAAGGCAAAGACAGCGACTTCCAGCGAGGGGCCGGAGGATCGCTTCGGGCTAGAAAACAACTAACCTGGGAGAAAAAGGCAAGAATGTACAGTTGTGATCAAAAGTGCATTTGATATTCATATTGATTTCAATTTTGTCTTTTTGGGTATATACAAAAATTCATCTTTATTAATTAAGCCATTCCCCCCCCCCTTTTCGTATTATATGTGTGTTTGTATTTAATTCTATCAAATTTTATGCCTTACTTCCGCCATCCTGAGTTTTATTGTGTTTTAAGTATTCATGACCGCAGAGTAAGAAAAAACTATTAGCAATATGTATACTTGAGCGTAGTGTATAAATGTGTACTCTATAAGTACACATATGCCTTGCCTCTGCGTAAATAGAGGGTGCTGTTGTATACCAGTTGTATTTATACAACATTATAGTGTATAAGTGTATAAATGTATAAGTTTATAAATTTAGAAATGCATTACCTTAGTATATTTTGGAGTTGGGGGGACTAGTTGTCTATCAGAGATATGTATGCTGTATGATGATTTATTTTTGTATAAAGCATATATGTATATCTGTATAGAGCACATGTGGATACAATTTTATATTTACCTTATCACAGTTTTATAGAGGATGGTGTGCCGTATCAGCGATGCTTATACAGGATAATAATGTATGAATGTATAGTGTATAATGCAATATTTTCATGAAGTTTGTGTATAAGTATCTTGTCTAAGCATTATGTATGCATAATTATAATGGAATATACATCAATTGTATAAGAAAAAATTATAGAGAATGTGCAAGTATGAATGCCTTCTTTGTTACTTCATATGGGGAGCTGTAGTCTATCATATATATATATATATATATATATATATATATATATATATATATATATATATATATATATATATATATATATATATATATATATATATATATATATATATATATATATATATCTTCGCTGCAATGTCTCATCCCTTCCTCTTTTTTATAAGTACAACTTCCAATGCTGCTTTGAAGAGTAGGCAAGTTGCATCCCTCCCCTACTGCTGAGGCCGCTTAACACTCGCCAAGTGGCATTGTCTCACAGGTACTGTGTGGAGATTTGTAGCTTGCGAATTGGTCGGTGCAGAAAATGCTTCCCATCTACCTCCAGACTCTAGAGCTCTCGTCCTCCTTCTGTCTTTCCTAATTTTATTAACCAATCGTTCTTCAAAAAACGGATCTGTCGTCATCTTAGGGCCTAATCCTGACATATCTTTAGGTTCTCGGTACTTCGATTATTCTTTCAGCCTGTCCTTTTCCTATCGAGTATCAATACCTCATCTCTGCCTTGTCTTTAACATTTTACTTTTTCTTCGCCTTAATGTTTCTTTGTGCACGGACCTTTACTGATGAGGGCAATTTTCTTGCTTGTCCCGTTATTACATTCATAATATATATATATATATATATATATATATATATATATATATATATATATATATATATATATATATATATATATATATATATATTATTTTGTATACTCTAAGCTATGAATAAGTATAGAGTATATGTATGAAAGTTTATAAAATGTAAAACAATATGTATAACCATCTCACCTCAGCATCATAGGGTGCGCTATAGTCTATCACGCCCAAGCGACCCAGTGTTAAGAAGAGATTTGCCACGCCGATGTCCCCTTCGTTCTGAGACAGCTTACCCACCATCCCGTTCCAAGACCCATTACCCGTATCTTCGCCCCAGAGCTCACCTGTACGGAAAATTTTCATATAAGTTTTTTCTTTGTTTAAGATCTTATTTTTTATAAGTTTTCACCATTCTATCTATGATATATTTTATTAGTACTTTCTTGATTATGCATTATCTTCATTCTCACTAGCTTTCTTCCCTTGTAATTTCATCTTTCTTCTCATAGGGTGGGGCAACAAGAATACCTGCTTCTCATAGGGTGGGGCAATAAGAATACCTGCTTCTCATAGGGTGTGGCAACAAGAACACCTCCTCCGCATTCCTTTGCATGCTGTAAAAGCTGACTAAAGGGGTGGAGTGAAGGGACTTAGGATCCCCTCTTTGTATATTCCACTTGTAAAAGGTCAAGGTTTTTTCTTTGAATTAACCACCCTTTTTATATTCCCCTCACCTTCCTTATTGGATAAAAAGAGAGGATGTCTAATTTTCAATTGGCTGAGCTCTCGCATGTGGGCGGAACTTATATATAAGTAGGAGAAGCAATTATACTCATATGATTATTCCCTTGTCCCTAGACTCCGCCTCTTTTTCCCCTCACTCCATTATTGGATATAAATCAGTGATATACCATCTCCCATTGGCTGCCTCCTTGGGTGTGGGTAGAGCTTAGTTATGAACAGTAGAAACATCTATACTCAAATGATTTCCCCTTGTGCATGAACTCCTCCCATTTTCCCCGCAACTACTTTTCTTTTTGGATAAGGAAGATGATATTTTATCTCCCATTGGCTGTACTCTTTAACTGTCGGCGTATCCTCACAATCTAAAAGGCGGATCAGATGATATCTCCTTTCCTATTGGCTGTTCCCTCGGATGTGGGCGGGGTATGGGAACCTAATGTATTCACCTGGTGGTGGTTCGACGAATTCCAGTGTGAAGTTGAGCACGGTGGAGAGAGCAGACACCACCTCGATGTCAATTCCATAAGGATATTTCATTTTCCCATCTCTTTCTCGGAAATATAAGACGCTTGGTTCGAACTCAAAGGTTACGACCTGTCATTGGGAAAGAGATAATGATTATTATTATTATTATTATTATTATTATTATTATTATTATTATTATTATTATTGTGTTTATTATTATTATTATTATTATTATTATTATTATTATTATTATTATTATTATTATTATTATTATTATAATTATTATTATTATTATTGTTTATTATTATTATTATTATTATTATTATTATTATTATTATTATTATTATTATTATTTTTTTTATTATTGCAAATAGAAACACACGATAGAGTATTTTCTGTTTAATAACTAATTACACTTAACAAAATATTTTACAGTGGGTTTGTGTTTTCATTATTGAAGTTCTCACTAACTTCCTATCATTAATTATTGTTATTATTAAACGTCTTTTGTTTTATAAACAATATGTCTTCGTAGCTTAGTTATTTATTCATATGTATATTTATTTACGTATTATGTTTACTTAATAACTTTATTGTAAATTTGTTGAATGTATTTAATAGAGAGAAAAACAAAAACAAAAAATGTTAGAGTTTATCACATGTAATTTACGTTTTCTTTTATACTTTCAACAGAGAAAACAAAATTTGAAATCTCTCTCTCTCTCTCTCTCTCTCCTCTCTCTCTCTCTCTCTCTCTCTCTCTCTCTCTCTCTAAAAAAAAAATACCACTTATGTCTCCTTCTATACACATCTAGCTGTGTGCTAATTAAGCCTGCTGGGTTGATTGGGGGTGTCTGCCATAAACAGTACACTTCTATCCTCTCTTACTTCTCCCCTATTTGGTCTGGCATAGAGGGATTGTACAAACTCGGAACCTTCTGGGTTGGAGCTAGTTATAATATTAATACAGTATGCATATTTTAGTACATAAGTTCTGCAGATGTTCTAATGTCAGTTATGAGGAAAGGATAAGAAAGTTATACTTACCATCACTCGAAGCTAGAAGAAAAGGATGTTTCTTCATGGTTTTGTCAGAACGGACAATGAGAATTATATTTATATATAGGTGGCTCTAGACCTGAAGGTCATTGTTTGAAGCTTCGCAAAAATACTTATTTACTGGATGTAAGGAAATATATTTTTTCTTTTAGTGTACGAATAGTTCATGATTGGAATTCGCTAAGCGAGGAAGTAGTTAATCCTAAATACATTCATAGTTTTAAGGAAAAATGTGATAAGTAACATTTTGCATACAAATGAAAACGACCAGGAAACGGGGAATTACGAGCATAGGGCTCTTTCCCGTAAGCACAAAAAGGTAAGTGCAGTAAAGTAAATACATGCTTCAATACATACACATATATTTATATACTTACCTACACACCTATATATTTATATATATATACATACATGCATGCATAAATACATACGTACATACACACACATACTTACTCTGAGAGTAGCTCCTTGGAGATTGGCTAGTTTATCAGGAAAGAGAGCAGAAGAAAATGTTCCGCCCTTCCATGTACTCAAGCGCCGAATTTTCCTTCCAAAGTAAAGCCCATTGGTATAAAACTCCCATTCTCCAGGCCTACCTGTCTACAAAAATAAAAATAAAAATAGGGAATAATAATGATAATAATAATAATAATAATAATAATAATAATAATAATAATAATAATAATAATAGTAATAATAATTATTATTATTATTCTTATTCTTATTATTATTATTGTTATTATTATTATTATTATTATTATTATTATTATTATTATTATTATTATTATTATTATAATAATAAAAATAATAATAATAATAATAATAATAATAATAATAATAATAATAATAATAATAATAATATCTTGTTTTAGATCACGGACTTCCCCTTCTAGTAAGATAGGAAGGTGCTTTCTTACTTATGAATTTGATTTTTATTTGCAGAGTGCGACCGTTACCCTAAATGCATGCCCTTTTTAACCAAAGATCGTGGCGGGTCTTTCTAACCAACGACCTGACGAATCAAAGCCTCATGAACTAACAGCCGGCCACGGTGGTCACAATAATAATAATAATAATGATAATAATAATAATTATAATAATAATAATAATAATAATAATAATATTAATAACAAAAACAACAACAACAGTAGCATTAACATCAGGAACAACAACGTCAGTAACAACAACAGCGACAATAATAATAATAATAGTAATAATAATAATTGTAATAATAATGATAAAAATCAGTGTTCTATTTGTTGTAATTAGTTCTCATTCAAGTGAGGTTGAAGGCACATGTTGGGGCTGGGGGATCGGCTGGATACCCTTCCTTACGCCCTGCAGAGGAATTGAACCCGTGTTAACCGCTTCCCCTCTCGCGTGCTCTGCCAATGATGTACCGATTCTCTCTATAATAATGATAATGACGTAAAGGTATACTTACTACGTTATAATTATTAGTACCAGACGGGTACAAGGTAAGAATGGACAAGCAGTGATTCCTTTATCTTAATTTATTCTAGAGTACAACACATCTTCGACGCCTCAATGCCCCCACCCTATGACTAACACAATCTCTGATCTATTCGTGCCCCTGGCAAAGTTCTAACTAACTCTGTCTGCCTTGGGTGGTTCTTGAAATACCCCAAGGGCAGGGCGTGGTTTGACATCCAGTTCTGCAAATCAACTCCAGGTTCGAAGTCGATTCCCGCCTATTTTGGGGAGGGGCTATTTCAACGAGCCTATTGCAAAGGAGTGGGTGGTAATTGCCTATTGCCATTGGGTATCTCCCCCGGGCATGTACTTCACATTTAGGACAAATGTTCGTGTGTGGTATGGGAATAAAGGACTTGTTTATATCTCACACCCTCTTGAGATACTTGATGGCAGATGCCGAGTCCCATGGGACCAGCCATATATCTTCGTGACCCTTTTAACATAGGCCTCATCCTAACAAACACTGGAGAGAGTGTTCAATGTTCCCTTTGACCTCTAGCAAAAGTCTTGCGACATCCCTCCCCACTACACTGAAATATCTCTTATTTCAGTTTCATCATCCTAAACTAACATTTGTTTACAATAAAAACGGGGCCGAATTATTTAAGCTATTATCTAAGAAATCCTATTTCTATGAACTCTAAACAGTTTACACGAACATAGCATATATATATTAATGATTTTTTTTTCCTTTTAAAGTAAATCTACAGACAACTAGAGCATGCAGAGTCTATTTCCTTGTTGGAAATCTTTAATACAAACATATTCTTATATTTAAACAAAAATAACCTTAATCAGTATAGTTTCAGTGTGTAACTAATATCAAACATTAATTAAGATCAAAAGTCAGTTTAAATCAAAACATTAATTCATCTACTTCTCTCGTTTCTTCAAAAGACAAAATTGAGTTAGTTACAGTAAAATTATGACTCATGTAGAACATTAGCAAACAAATGAGGTAGAGTATTGGCATGTATACACATTTAAAATGATATAGACCATAACATCAATAGTAATTTCTATAAGAAACCTTATCTTAATAATTTCTACTCCTATCATTATTAGGGGGCATTAATTTGTCTTAAAATTAAGCCTTAAAAACTACTCCTGAAACAAAACATTTGTTACTTTTAGTAAAGTTAAAACATTCACTATTTCCATATTCAATTACTATTCAGAGACCAATTGATATGAGAACTTAATGGACACAAAGATTAAATCATAATTCAATTAATAATAATGCTAAAACAAAACACTAATATTATTTAAGCAGAAAAACAACTTATTAATCTTAGTGCAAATCATACAATTTATCAATGGCATTTATTCAAAACTATCTTTAAGGGAGTCTCTGAATTGTCGCTTAAAATTATCTTAAAACTAGGTAAACAAGTAAAAAAAGGGGACCTTTTCTTTCTCATTTTTTCAGTTCTAAAGCGTGGGTTGTTCTTTCCAACAACTGATTAGGGATTTTTAAATACCCTTCTTTCTCTCTGGGATTTCATCAATTTGTTTACATGGCTTTTTAGAGTGTTTTTTTTTTTTTTTTTTTTTTTTAGGACTTTGTTTTCTCTGTCCCTTGCTCATGAATTCTTGCTAGGCGCGATTCCACGGTTTCTCTCTGGGATTTCATTTTTTCACTCCCCCGCCATCCTTGCTGCAGGCCCAGGTTTGTTACCATAAATTATCTCCATCTCCCAGATAGGCAAGACAAAAAGGAAGTGATCGATGCATCCTTCTAATCCTTCCAGCCTGGCTTCCTCGTCCCGCCCTCGGCTGATCTTGACTAAGACCACCACGCAGGAGACCTGCAACGTCACAGCGATTTCTCTTCCGTACGGCAATCCACACGTACCTTCGAAGCAGACCTCGGGATGAAAATTTGAACCTCTGTCACTACTACAGTTGTAAGAAAGGTTCCTATGACTTCTGGGTACCAACAATAGCCATACGTTGGTAATCGAGGCTATACTTTGCCTCCCCTACAACTGCAAGTGATTGCAATCTCTATTCAATGGGCACTAGGGACTTGTCTGAGCGGACAAAATCTAAAGACTTTTAGAACTTGCAGGTCGGGGCTGCCTAGGAATAGGGTGGTAATTGAAGGTATGTGTCTACACAACTAGATTATTATTCCAAGATACTTAGGACTTAGCTGAGAAACTGCTACATAGCATTACTTTACTATAGACATCAAAAAGAACAATCATTAAATGCTGAGAAAAGCCACTAAAGAAATATTCTTATTAGCGGTGGCTACAGTAACATCAAGTATGAATTCAGATAAAAGATACAAATCATCAGGTTACTGCTGATTTCATTTCAAAAATAATAGCAACAGGCCATTGAGAGATAGCAACAATATCAGTCAACATAATAACATTACTAATAATCATGATCAAAATAAGAATAATAAACAATAAAAGTAAGTATACTAAATCAGAAATATCAATATATATACAATGGAGACTGGCATTCAGAAGTAATAACAGAGTTCAATACTTATATTTCATATAAGTGCTGTCATAATCTATGTATATATATAGAGCACAAGTGGCAACTCGCTGGCTCCACAATTTGTCAATGGGAGTTCTATCTACTCTCTAAACAGTTGCGACATGTGGCAAAAATATTTATGCAAATGGCGGTACTACCGATGTCTTATCAGTATTTATGCAATAACAGCATGCAACAATCTATCGACTGCAATAAAATGTAGGCACAATTATCGCCTAGCTTCGCTGGAAAAAAAACAAAAAAAAAATCAAAGACGGCAACATTCTTTTAGCATCGAACGGAGCCTCTGTCAGTCTCAGAGTCGAGTGAAAGGTAGGAGAGAGAGAGAGAGAGAGAGAGAGAGAGAGAGATTGGGCGACCTTGAAATACATTGCGGTTTCCACCCACATGTCAGCTGAGATGGGCCTCTTTTTTTTTTTTTTTATTTATTCAGATAACTGTACATGGGGACATGTGCACATGGGCACTCCCAGTCATATTGCAGTTGATAACATTACAATCTATGTGGTTATGTATAAATAACATACTAATAGAATTTGCAATTAATTTAAAATATCATAGCAAGTAATTAATAATAAAATATAGTGTAATATTTGAAGAGTACTTGAAGAGTAATCATTGTGACAATATTTTCAATAGCCCTTGTTGAGTGCTATCATTAAAATTCCGTTTCACTTTTCAACAGTACTACTACAGACAATTTGAAGTTTTTTACTTGTACTGAAAATAAAAAAGTGTCGCAGAGTATCTCTAATAATAAAATAAATAAACAAATGAACGTGAACAAACGTTAGCAATGACTATCGATAGAGTCTTACGTTTATTGTCAGAGGGCTATTCTTATTTCCTCATTAACAAAAACAAAAGCAAAAAGAACTTAGTGTACAACTGCAGAACTGTCGAAGCATAAATCCATTCCTTTCTGTTTAATCTTGATAAGGACTTTACTGTAACAGCATACACCTCCTCGTCTATAATGACAATTCTTTTCTTGCTATAAATCAGAGGGTTGAGTTGGAGCGCACCCACTCTGATGAAATTAAAACAAAAGATTAAAATCATATGTGACACTATCCCTACTACTATCAACAAAAGTACAAATATCTTTTTCTTAACAGACGTCTTATAATGACTTAAATATCATTAGTTTTAAATTTAAAACTCAGCAAATAATCTCTAATAATCTCAATTATCTTTAATTAGCTCAATTGTAATCTAAAATTCATGAAAATGATAGGGATTAACCATAGTTATCTCTAGATAATCTTTTCAAAACTCTTTAAGTAAGATTTTAAAGATTTCTTCAATACAAAAAGAACTATATAACAAAAACGGGTATCAAAGAATATAAAAAGTCTATCTCTGTGTATGCAATAATAAAAACAAAAAGTATATTTCATTAGCAACAGTAAAGAATGCATTTTGCTTAAGTTTCAAAATCTCGTAAGGAGTTGTACATGAACAATTCAAACAGAAAATATATATATTCTTTTACTATCTCGAATTTAACTTATTTAAATGACTAAACAACAGAATTTCCTTCAGAACGGGGAGAAGTTCGACTTATAACTATTCTGTCTGCTTTTACGGGGGTTGCGCATGTGGGCGCTGTTTTTTCCCCTGTTCTTTTGGCTTCTGGATCAACTTCTGCTCTCTCAAATACGGGAAACGGCTGTGTAACATTCTTGTTGTCATTTCGTGTCAGCTCTCACTCTTTCTTTATGACCAAGCTGAAATAATTTTGATAAAACATTATCATGGCTAAAACTCGCAAAGTTTTATTTTATCAATCTAACATATCTCTTCAGACAAATAATGTATATACTGCAGCTAGCAAAGAAAATAAAGAATCATTCATAGATTCACGTCCTTTATCACGTAACATCTATCTTGGAATCTCTCGGAAATCGAATAATAATCTCAATGGCGGAGTAGGGGACAAAACAAAAATAAAACAAACTTGGCATCTCAACCATATCTGGGCAGGTGGAGAATCATTTTCTCAAAAATATCCCTCAATAGATATTGCAACAGCGCATCACCTCCCATAAAAATACTCTGATATGGCATGCAGAAGGACCTGGCGGAGCAGGGGAACGACCCTCGCAGAGACTCCCCAATCATGTTTCCTAACGGTGCTTTCCGCGATTTCACCCCCTAGAGCAACCCCCCCCATTATACCCCAAGTCATTCATACTCATTCGCTATCACATTCGCTATATCACTTTCAAAACAATCATCCCCTTTCTGTAAAATTCCCTTTTATTTACAACATGTTGGTTTTCCTTTCCCGGTCTCTCTGAAGAAGAGTAAAGGTGAAATCTCGGGTGGGCCGCGCGGTCACAGACTGCCTCACCAGTCCTAGGCCCCATTCTAACGAACAAACAAACATTCTACTCCCTTGAAGCTACGTTTGGGTGACACTGAAAAACCTTCCCTATTCTAGGACAGCACAAATTCCTCTAATTTACTCTTACTTTCGCCTGCATAGCGCGAAATTAAAAAACTCATCTCTAAACAATATCACAAAATTTCTTATTCTTCAAAAATAAAATGCCACACATGTATCGTAATGTTAATCCCTTCATCATAACAACATTAAAAAACAATCTGTCATTTATGTCTTTCTTTCGCTAAAACATTACTCCCGCGGAGAAAAAAAAAAAAAAAAAGAAAGAACCTTGAAAACAGGCGCAATCTTAACACTCTATTTCTTACGCTTTATATAAAAATGACTTTACACGTACTTTAAATATCAAAGATCAGTACAATTACTACAGATTTATAATAACGAGGTTGGGAGATCGAATGGTCACTTCCGCATTCCTTTCTTGAAAACCACACGTGGTCTATGAAACGCTTAAAAGCAGATGCACGTATATTTCTCACTATAATTCTTACGCTTAAGAAATTAATATACTGTAATAGTGATTGCACGTATTAAATTTGTCAATTAAAAGTTGATACATTCGCGTTCTTAAAATTCAACCTAAGCATTAATACAAATAAATGGAACACACTTCCAACGCAATTTCATTACATTACTCAAATTATAACAAAAAACGGAGTTTATTACTGCTTATAGCTATTAGTACAAATTATCCATGTTAGTAATGGGTACAGAAATTCTACTTTTATCAACTTATTAGGCGCCACACCCCTCATAGGCGGGTTGGCTGAGTCAAAGCATAACTACAAGATAAAATGGCGGCGTCCACCGACCTCAATTTCTTTTACTAATTGTCCCATTACTCACTGGATACAGATCACAAGTACTTAGCTATTTTAAGGAGGTGGTCCTGAAGAACTTCATGGCAGAAGGCAAGGAAGGAAGGGGTTCTCCTTCTTCTCTTCGAGTAAAATCGACGAATCGGCGTCTTCTTGGTCGGATCTGGCAACTTATACTTCTTGTAATGGGCATTTTCACTCAATGCTCCGGTCACACTTCGGCTTACTAAGAAATATCTTAGGAATAGTTCCTTCAAAGTTTTATAATATTCTCTATTTGACCACTCGTCATTTCTCATCCGCAGACCCAAATATTTCAGGAAGTCGGTCGCGGGAATTATGGACGGACATTCGCGGTCTTTTACATTTGCGCCGTCGAGGTATAAAAGTGGATTTTTGACTCGAGGCGTCTTTACAACCAGGGCACAGGGTGGGGGCTTGTCCTGCTGCGTTCCCTGTGTCACCACGGGGCTTGGAGCGGCAGGCTGTTCGTCGATGTTTGAGGCGTCGGTTTCTCTGTCGGCGTCGACCAAGTTCCTTCTCGATGGAGCGGCGTCGGCAGGAGTTTGTAGGTGCCGCACGTGCTCCTCCAGTTCGAGAGTTCTCCAGTGTTTTGCCTCGTCACTCATTTCTTGAATTGGGAGATGTTGGATTTCTGCGTTTGCCATTCTTATTTTCTTTTCTTCGCACTGGTTTCTTCTGTTATGAGAGTCTCTTCCTATGTTTTCCAGGTGTGATGATCCGTACTGCGCTGCCACCATTGACGTAAAGGTTTACTTACTACGTTATAATTATTAGTACCAGACGGGTACAAGGTAAGAATGGACAAGCAGTGATTCCTTTATCTTAATTTATTCTAGAGTACAACACATCTTCGACGCCTCAATGCCCCCACCCTATGACTAACACAATCTCTGATCTATTCGTGCCCCTGGCAAAGTTCTAACTAACTCTGTCTGCCTTGGGTGGTTCTTGAAATACCCCAAGGGCAGGGCGTGGTTTGACATCCAGTTCTGCAAATCAACTCCAGGTTCGAAGTGGATTCCCGCCTATTTTGGGGAGGGGCTATTTCAACGAGCCTATTGCAAAGGAGTAGGTGGTAATTGCCTATTGCCATTGGGTATCTCCCCCGGGCATGTACTTCACATTTAGGACAAATGTTCGTTATTGGGAATAAAGGACTTGTTTATATCTCACACCCTCTTGAGATACTTGACGCCAGATGCCGAGTCCCATGGGACCAGCCATATATCTTCGTGACCCTTTTAACATAGGCCTCATCCTAACAAACACTGGAGAGAGTGTTCAATGTTCCCTTTGACCTCTAGCAAAAGTCTTGCGACAATAATAATAATTATGATATTGATAATAATAATAATAATAATAATATTGATTATAATAATAATAATAATAATTCTAATAATAATAATAATGAAGAATAATAATTAATTATAACAAATTAGGCCTCGACATCCATGAAGCACCAACATGCGTATTAGAGAGAGATCCGTGACACAATGATTGTTGATAATCAAGGAAATTCTTAGACAGTCTTCCAGATTTATAGAGAATAATTAGGGCAGTGAACTATTCTCTCTCTCTCTCTCTCTCTCGCTCTCTCTCTCTCTCTCTCTCTCTCTCTCTCTCTCTCTCTCTCTCTCTCTCTCTCCTCTCTCTCTCTCTCTCTCTCTCTCTCTCTCTCTCTCTCGTCATACAAGAGCATCTCACTGTCTCTCTCTCCCCTTACCTGTTTAATACCGACAAGATGTTCCGTTTTTCGTCCCCTTTTTGATGTGGCCAGAATTTCAAGGTCCTCTCTTTGGATCCCCACCATCACATACCTGAAATAATAGTTATTATTATTATTATTATTATTATTATTATTATTATTATTATTATTATTATTATTATTATTATTATTATTATCTTTTTTGTTTTATAATACTGATGACTATGATAATAATAATAATAGTAATAATAAAAATAATAATAATGAATAATATTTATTATTATTACTAATAGTACTTTGTTATTATTATTATTTTTCTATTATTTTTATGATTTATTCATACCTCTTCTTCTTCTTCTTCTTCTTCTTCTTCTTCTTCTTCTTCTTCTTCTTCTTCTTCTTTGTAGTAGTAGTAGCAGTAATAGTAGGCACAACACTCCCCATCTCTGTTTCTATTTACATTATGTTTTCTTCGTGCCCAGGTCCAATGAGGGTCGATTTCTTTATTATTTCTTTTTTGGCCTGTCCTGGTGTCACAATCATATAAAAAAGAGTAGTAGTAAAAGTAGCTGAAGTAATTGTAGTATTAAAGATACTACTGTTTTAGCAGTGAATACTTACTATTCCAGAATAGCAATGGTAATTATATTTTTTTTTCTCTGAGTGTGACACCGGGACAAGCGAGAAAATTGTCCTCATCAGGCTCGGGCTCGAAGAAAACATTAAGGCGAAGAAAAAGTAGAAGGTTAAGGACAAGACAGAAGTAAGGGATTGATTAACAATGGGAAAAGGAGAGGCTGAAAGAATAATAGAAGTATTGAGGACCTAGAGATATGGCAGGATTAAGCCCTAAGATAACCATAGATTCGCTTTTTGAAGGAAGATAGTTTACAAGAATTTCGGAAGACAGAAGGAGGAAGAGAGTTCCAGAGTCTGGAGGTGGATAGGTAGAAGAAGTCACTGTACCAACCAATCCGCAAGCTACAAATATTCACATAGTACTTGTGAGACGAGGCCGCTTGGCGAGTGTTGCGCAAGCCTCGACTGTGGGGGAGGGATGCAACTTGCCAATTCACCAAAGCAACGATGGATGTAGTGGCGATAGGAAAGAAAAAGGGATGATATGATGAAGAGAGAGAGAGAGAATACAGATTAAAAGAAAGAGAAGGGTTTTTGATGATTCTGATTGCCTTAGATTCAACCCTATCGAGGAGATAAGTATAAGAAACCGCCCAAATGTGCGAGTAGTATTCTAAGCAGGGACGGATAAGGCCTTTATAGATTTTAAGTTACTGGAAAGAGGAAAAGTAGTGACGAGAGCGAAACAGAACCCCCAATTTTTGGAATGCAGATTTAGATGTTTGGATTATGTGATTATTCCAAGACAATTTAGAGGTCATCTAGATTCTTAATATGTAGTAGAATTAAGCGTGTAAATTTCGTTAGTTTAGAAGACAATAGGGCTATTAGGACAAACAAACAAACAAACAAACATTTATTTCCATTTTGTACAATGGTTATTCAACATTAATAGTAACTTATAAGTAGACATGTAATTAAACTAAGACATATAGTTACATTAAATGTAGCTTTCATAGAAAATAATAATGCTGTAATAAAAATGTTAATAATAAAGTAGTAAGTATGCCACTAGATACAGGATCGTTATTATCGGCATCATTTTCATATATGTTTCCTTACAATGAGAATAATTAGTTCTTAATGAACAGCAACTATTTGTCCAAAAGAAAACTATATAGTTTGCCTTTGAAAGCTGTGAAGGAGGATGCATTTTTAAGATGCTCTGGAATATTATTCCAGAGTGTTGGCCCTTTGATAGTGATCATCTTTGAACCTGCTTCTGTGTTCGTTCTGTGAATAAAGAGCTCAATGCTCTGTCTTGTGTTGGTTCCCCTTATATCCCTGACTGTTTTTAAATCAAATAGCCAGCTAGGATAATGATGATCCAAAATTTTGAATACAAAAACATAAATAGCATAAGCGACCTTATTTTCTGCCCGCAGCCACCCAAGTTTATTGAGAGCTGGTGTGATGTGGTCATATTTTCTTATTCCTCCCAGGGCAACTCGAGCTGCAAAATTAATAAGCTTCTGTATTCTGTTTATCTGAGTCTTAGTGGTAGCTCCCCAAACAGTTGTGCAGTAATTAATGTGACTTAGGGCTAGAGATTCAACAACAGTTATTCGAGTGGTAGTCTCAAAATTGTCTTTTATACGTGATAAGTACATTAATGTTCCTGTAACCTTTTGGCATACTTTATCAATGTGGGAATCAAACAACATGTGGTTATCAAAGTGAATTCCTAGGTTTTTGACTGTTTTGCTAGGTGTGATAATATTGTCGCAAAAATTAATTGTTGTGTTTTCTGGAATTTGTGCTATGTGGAACCTTGAACCAATAAATATGCACTGTGTTTTACTTTCATTAATTAACAGCCCAATTTCTTGGAAATAGGTTTTAATTTTTGACAGAGTGTTTTCTGCTCTTAAAGTTAGCTCTGGGAGATTATTAATATCACCACTAAGGATTAGTTGAGTGTCATCTGCATATTGTACGACTAGACAGTCAGAAATGAAAGAAGATAGATCATTTACGTAAATGGAGAAGAGGATAGGACCAAGTACTGATCCCTGTGGAACACCAAATGATACTTTTTTGGCACAGAGATAATGTTGTTAAGACGTATGGACTGTTTACGATTAGATAGATACTCGCTAAACCAGCTTGGATCAATATTTAAGTTAATACATTTACTTAAAAGAATTTCATGGTTTACACTGTCGAAGGCTTTTGATAAGTCTAATAATATAGCCAGAAACTGTCTTGGGGGCATTAAATTTTACTAAATTTTGGGTGCCCCAATCAGATACCCTCTACAAATCGGAGTTGAGAGTAAAAGAAAGAGTGATACGAGACTGATTACGAGTAGCAGATGAAGGTTGTAAAGAGAAGGGATATTGGAAAGCAGAGAACAGGAAGGATGAGTAAAGCCATAAGCAGGGAGTTTGGCCAACGGAGCCTTGTGCCACATTATGTTAAAAGCCTTAGAGATATGAAGGGCGACGACAAAGGATTCCCCAAACTTTTTCAGAGAAGATAACCATACATGTGTAAGATAGATCAACTGTGGATCTTGCCTTGCAGAAGCCTTACTGGCAATAGGATATAAGCGAGTTAGATTCAACACTTTCGAAGAAGTGAGAATTGAGCAAATATCGAATACTTAGCAGTAGCATAGGTTATGGCAATAGATCGGTAGTTGGAAGTAATAGAGTGATCAACCTTCTTAGGAACTGGTTGAACTAGAGCAGTGTTTCTCAACCTTCATTTACCCATGGACCCCGTTTCCTTTTTTTTTTTTTTTTTTTTTGGTGGACCCTTTCATAGCTATTCGACAAAAGATAAGTTTATTCAATTTTTCACCTACAAAACGGGAAATATTTAGCCATTTTTTCCTACAGTCTTTCATATTGGAAAATAGATTTTAATACTGAAGCGGGGAATTTCAGAAAAATTAACGTAAGTATGTATGTACTAGGAACTTTTTGGGTCATGTCGACTTTTATAGGCACAGAGAGTTAATAATTGTACCGGAAATCATCCCTGCTACTGAAGATCTTAATGCCATTAATCCTTCCTCGATAAGCGCAGTCCCTTTGACCTTTGTCGTTGTCGATCAAACGTCAGAGACTTCGCTAAGGAAGGTAGATATTTGCCCTGAAAATAAACATTAAAGCTCGCCGCCTGCTTCCTGAGAAAAGATGAGAGATTTTCACCTTCGTTTGTTCTTGCCACTGACCGATGGGTGAGTAGATAGGTCAAAAGGAATTATAAAAGAAATAAAGTAGAAAGAATCATTCATATATATTCTCTACTTATTTCAATATGGTGTAAATTACAACGGGAATTTTATTATTAGTAATAAAAACAGTTCTGAAGTGGAATTGCTTCATGGACCACCAAAATATCACTGTGGACCCCCACTTTGTTATATTTCGCCTGTGGACCCCCAGGAATAATATATGGACCCCGGTTGAGAACCACTGAACTAGAGCATGCCTCCAAGATGAAGGCTAGATACTGGTTGAGGGAATGAGTGAATAAGACGGTAAAGCACGGGAGGCAGTTAATCTGCAAATTCCATAAGGAACCTTGGAGTGATACCATTGGGTCCGGATGCGTTGTTCGTCTTTAGAAAGCGAAGAACCGTATGGACTATGCGTGAAGAAAGAATAAGCGAGAGCTTAGGGATAGAAAGGGTAAAGTACATCGCTTACAGAAGAGATGGCAGAAAAATGAGAGCAAGAGAGTGGCTTTGTCAGTGGAAAGAGCAAGCCATAAAACCATCAGAACGAATGAGAGGGGAAAAGCTTGAATTACAGAAGTTTCTTGAGAAGATTTTGACCAAGGACCATTAATATTTACTCCTTGGAGAGGTTTTAAAGTCATTATTTTTCCCTCTTAAAGAGAAAGCTTTAGGCATTCAATTCTTAGCAGTGCAGCAATTCCTAGCTGTAATAAACGCAGAGTGAGTTAAATCAGTAGTGGCTTGGTAGGACAGGTATGCTCGATGCCTGGCCTGAATAGCCATGGAGCAGGCACTGTCAAGTCAAGGATTACGGGAGAAAAAGTTTCCATAGAGGAGGGGATGAACGCCTCCATTCCCATGGTTATGATCTCGGCAACTTTTTGGGTTACCTGATCAGGGCTGTAGGCCTGAAATCAGTAGTCATCCCATGGGAAGTCAAAGAGAAAATTACGCAAATCAAAATGTTGTGTACGCTCAAAGTGCCAAAGGTGGTGCTAAGATAGAGAAACTGAAGGAAGGGTAGAGAAAATGGAAGAGATTGAGGTAACAGAGTGGTGAGATATACCATGAGGGGAAAGCACAGCATATGAGTAGTTTGAAGGATTAGAAGTAAGAAATAAGTCAAGAGTGTTGGCTGCATGTTCGTGTCGATCGGGAACACAAGTAGGATGTTTGATAATTTGCTCCACATCGTAAGTAATAGAGAAAGCAAGGGTCTCACTTCCTCCCACATCGGTGTGAGAAGAATTAAGCCACTCACTGTGGTGTACTACTACTACTACTACTACTACTACTATTACTACTACTACTACTACTACTACTAATAATAATAATAATAATAAAAATAATAATAATAATAATAATAATAATAATAATAATAATAATAATAATAATAATAATAATAATGGAAATATGAAAATATTAATCATAAATATAAATTGCTCTTTAATTATTCCTTGTCCGCTTTCGAGTAGCTGGTGTGAGTATGCGAAAAGTTTTCAAAGTATATTAATTTTTTTTTATATATTTTTGAAGCTTAATAAGTTTTTAGTTTTATTGTCTTTGAAATGGAGTTAGTATTACCAGTAATACTACTGCTTTTACGAGTATTGCTGCTGCTTCGACTACTATCACTATTGTTAAACACATTATTATTATTATTATTATCATCATTATTATTATTGTTATTATTACATTTATTTATAAATATGATTATTTAATCATCAATTATAAGTGTATTTGTTTATTTACTGTTGTTGTTAATAAAATAATAATAATAATAATAATAATAATAATAATAATAATAATAATAATAATAAGTAATATAAATAATAATAATAAATTGCTCTCATATTACCTCAAATCTTCACTCGAATAATTCGTATAATGTTTTCAGAGTATATTAGTTTTTAATGTTTTCAGTGTAATAAAGTTTTATTCTTATTGACCATGAAATGGAGGTGATATCAGCACTTGTACTGCTACTTTTACCACTGCTATTACTGGTGTTGCTAATAATAATAATAATAATAATAATAATAATAATAATAATAATAATTCACTTTATATTTCTAAATGCATTACTCTATGTAATAATAATAATAATAATAATAATAATAATAATAATAATAATAATAATAATAATAATAATAATAAGAAGAAGAAGAAGAATAGCAACTTTAACAATAAATTAACCACTTTTTAGATTCAAACTACTCCATTACTAATATATAGCATTTAAATATTCAAAAATAATATCTAAGCTTCAGTTTCATATCCATTAAAATATTCTATAACTGAAAAACTTTTTTTTTTAATTATTTAATGATATTTTCTTCTATAACTTCCCGGCTTTATCGATACAGTGCCTGACTCCCACTAATAAGGTCTCGAATTCAACTCCCCTTAAAAAGGGTTCATACAGCTACTCACTTCGCCAGAACCACATGGGGAGGAAGAGAGAAAGCGTAATGATATTTCTCGTGTGTAGTAGAACCTGTTCACTCAGCAGATTAGTGGAATAGTACGTCACATATATTTATAGAGAGAGGAGGGGATGGGTAATGACTGGCACGAAATTACTGTTAAAAGAGGATTGGACGGACAGGATATGATAAACATATACATACGTACATATTTTTACAGGCACACACACACACACACACACACACACACACACACACACACACACGCACACACACACACACACACACACACACACACACACACACACACACACACACACACACACACACACACAGGCCAAAACTCGAATATGCAGCCCCCTTTTGGAATCCGCACTTGAAAAAGCACATAGCTAAGCTTGAAAAAGTTCAAAGACATGCCACAAAACTGGTGCCAGAAATACGCAATCTCAGTTATGATGAGAGGCTGAGGGAATTAGACTTACCATCACTGGAAGCTAGAAGAGTGAGGGGGGATATGGTGACAGTCTTTAAATTCCTTCATGGTTATGATAGAGTGGATAGGGATCGATATTTCGATATGGCTGGCTCTAGAACTAGAGGTCATAGTTTGAAGCTTGGTAAGAAAACTTCTTCGCAGGATGTAAGGAAATACTTTTTCAGTGTAAGAGTAGTTGATAATTGGAATTGGCTAAGCGAGGAGGTAGTTAATGGTATCTCAATCCATAGTTTTAAGGACAGGTATGATAAGTATCACTAAGTCTAAAATGGAAGCGATGAGGAGACGGGAAGATACGAGCTTTGGGCTCTTTCCCGTAAATACAGTTAGGTAATCACACACACAGTTTTTTTTTTCCTCTTTCTCGTCTTCTTTCTATATTCTGTGAGAGGGAGAACATAAAAATGACGCCATCTCTGTCCCAATCCTCTCCCATCCATGGGTCGGTAGGAGGGGTAGCCATTAGGAGACTTAAACAGAAAATCTAGAATTTAAAGGCAATGGTTATAAGCCTTGATGATAAAATTCAGAATATGGATGGAGAAATGAAAGAGAATGAAACACTCAGAGAGCAAATAAGATCTTTGGAGGAAGCAAATAAAGCACAAGGGCAGGAGAGAAAGGAACTAGAAAAAAGAATAAAGAAGCTGGAAGAGGAAAAGAGTCAACTAGAATCTAGAATTTCTAATCAAGAAGATAAAAACAAACAGCTGAATGACAACCTAAAGGAATTAGATGTTAGTTCACTGCTCTCTTCTGAGAGAGACGAGATTGCTGCTTGGAATGTCCAGATTAAGGAAAACATTGAACTGTTCAGAAAAGAGTTCCAGGAGCTGAATATGGAAAATGATGCCATGAAAACTTCCTTTGCTGATGCACTAAAGGGGAATGTGGCAGTAAAAGAGGCTGTAAAGGTGGTGGCACTGGGAAACATACAAACAGTTGACTATAAAGAGACAATAATCGAAAAAATGAAAGACGTTGTGATGGAAAGGGCAAACCCACTCATCAGACAGGCACTTGATAAGGAGAAGACAGTGGAAATCTTAGGCATAAGCGAATCCCAGGAGCCAACATGGCAGGGGAGACTTGAAGAAAATAAAGCTAGGATTGTAGACCTGATAAGAAAGCTTGGAGTAGTATGTGGTCCTGAGGATATTGTAAACATACACCAACTAGGTAAATATTCGAGGGAAGGAAAGCCGAGACCAACAAAAGTAACCTTTGAGAGAGGGGAAACATGTAGGGAAATATTGTTGAGAAAAAAAAGTCTAAAAGACCTTCAAGAATTCATAGAAGTGTTCATTAGACGATACAGAACACAGGAAGAGATGGGAAAGATCAAAAACTTGTTGTAAGAGGCAAGAAGGTTAAATGATGAAAGAAATGAAGAAGAGAAGAAAAATTTTCATTACAGAGTTCTTCCAGACAACGGGGAGATAAAGAAGATAATGACAGAAGATCAGGGGATGGGGCCTCATTAAGATTGTTATACACAAATGCTGATGGATTAGCTGGTAAGGCAGTAGAATTAAAAAATAGGATTCACAACAGTAAGGCAGATATAGTAGCAATTACAGAGACTAAGTTGAGTGAGGACATAAACAGTGTCACAGTTTTTCCTAAGGGCTTCAGAATACTAAGGGTTGAAAGATCTGAGAGGACTGGTGGAGGGATAGCACTGCTCATAAGTGAAAGGATTCAAGTCGAAGAAATAAACTTGGCTATAGAAAGTGAGTTCAAGGAATTTCTTGTTGCTCGCATAAATACTGGGCCAGAGAGCATTATAATAACTGTTGTATACAACCCACCAAGGAACCAAAATAGGCTTGAAGTTTATGAGGAAAGTCATATAGGTACTATTGAAGTCATAAACTCAGTTGTTAACATGGCACGGGAAAAAAAATGTAGGATTTTGATTATGGGAGACTTTAATCATAAAGAGATAGATTGGATAAATCTTGACCCACACAGTGGTGAGGACTCATTCGGGGCAAGATTCCTAGATTGCGTACAAGGGAATTTCCTACACCAACATGTAATGGAACCAACAAGGGCCAGGGGTGGGGATGAGCCATCACTACTTGATCTAGTGTTCACAGATAATGTGTTGGATATTGAAAAAATTGAGTATGAACCTCCAATTGGAAAGAGTGACCACTGTGTGTTGTTGATGGAGTATATCATTGAAGATATTCTTCCTGAGAGTAGAGGCACTGAGGACATGAGGAGGAACTATCCGAAAGGAGATTACATCAAAATGAATGAGCTTTTTGCAGTTATTGACTGGAGAACCTTATTTTACAACAAATCTGTACAAGAAATGTATGACATCTTTTGTGAGAAATATGGGAAGATAGTAGATTGCTGCATACCTGTCACCAAAGTAGGTGTAATTCATGCCAGAGAGAAATGGTTCGATAATGGGTGTAAAAGAGCTAAGGAGTGGAGAGACAAATGCTGGAAAAGGTATAGGAGGAGAAAAAACATAAATGCCTGGCAAACCTACAAAAGAGCAAGAAATGACTACCTAAGTAAAAGGAGAGAGGCAGAGAGAGACTATGAGAGGGACATCACCAGGAAGGCTAAAGAAAATCCCAAGCTTTTCCACAGCTTTATCAGAGGAAAACTGAAGGTAAAAGAACAGGTTTTAAGGCTAAAGCGAGCGGATGGAAGCATCACTGAGACGGATGAAGAGATCTGCAAAGAATTGAACAAGGAGTTTCAGTCAGTATTTACAGTAGAAAATACCCCACCCCCTCAGATTGCAGTGATAGAAGCTCAAGGGCCGGTATTAGAGAACATCAACCTTACAGCCACAGAGGTATGCAAAGCGCTTATGGATTTAGATGTTCATAAAGCTACAGGTCCTGATGACATATCCCCTCATGTGCTTAAAAAATGCGCAAACACAATATCAGTGGCACTAAGTATCATATTTAAGGAGTCACTGGAGTCGGGGGAGATTCCAAGATGCTGGAAACAAGCAAATGTGATACCTATCTTCAAAAAGGGAAGGAGGGATACGGCTCTGAACTATAGACCAGTTTCCTTGACCAGCATAGTTTGCGAAGTTATGCAGAAACTACTAAGGAAACATATCTCTCTTCACTTGGAATCCTTCAACTTTTTGTCAGTGAGGCAACATGGCTTCAGAGAAGGTAGATCAACAGTAACAAACTTATTAGAATTTTATGATGAGGTAAGCCAAATCTTACAGGAAAGAGAGGGCTGGGCAGATTGCATATTCCTAGACTTCCAGAAAGCGTTTGACACTGTTCCACATGGGAGACTTATTAGGAAGCTGCAATCAATGGCTAGAATAGGTGGAAATGTTTTGGAATGGATAAAAACTTACTTAGAAGGAAGGGAACAGAGGGTTAGAGTAAGACACTCAGTGTCTGAATGGAGAAGAGTTAGTAGTGGAGTTCCACAGGGTTCAGTTTTAGGGCCACTTTTGTTCCTTGTATATGTAAATGACCTACCAGAGTCTGTAAATTCATTCATGAATATGTTTGCAGATGATGCAAAGATTGTGAAGAAAGTAAAAAACGAGAATAATGGTAGAGAACTTCAGGAGGATCTAAATAATCTGCATGAGTGGTCAGAAAAGTGGCTAATGAAATTCAATACTTCAAAATGTAAGGTAATGAGAATGGGTACAAGTGCAAGAAGGCCCAAGCTTGACTACTCGGTGGCTGGAGTACAACTTCAAGAGACAGAAAATGAGAGAGATCTAGGGGTAAACATACTGGCAGATTTGTCTCCAGAAATACATATAAATGGCATAGTAAGGGCAGCATATGCATTCTTATCAAATGTAAGGGTAGCCTTCAGGCACATGGACAAGGAAATGTTCAGAAATATTTATGTAACCTATGTGAGGCCAAAACTCGAATATGCAGCCCCCTTTTGGAATCCGCACTTGAAAAAGCACATAGCTAAGCTTGAAAAAGTTCAAAGACATGCCACGAAACTGGTGCCAGAAATACGCAATCTCGGTTATGATGAGAGGCTGAGGGAATTAGACTTGCCATCACTCGAAGCTAGAAGAGTAAGGGGGGATATGGTGACAGTCTTTAAATTCCTTCATGGTTATGATAGAGTGGATAGGGATCGATATTTCGATATGGCTGGCTCTAGAACTAGAGGTCATAGTTTGAAGCTTCGGAAGAAAACTTGTTTGCAGGATGTAAGGAAATACTTTTTCAGTGTAAGAGTAGTTGATAATTGGAATTCGCTAAGCGAGGAGGTAGTTAATGCTACCTCAATCCATAGTTTTAAGGACAGGTATGATAAGTATCACTAAGTCTAAAAATGGAACCGATCAGGAGACGGGGAGATACGAGCTTTGGGCTCTTTCCCGTAAACACAATTAGGTAATCACAATTAGGTAATCACACACGCAGGAAGGGAACAGAGGGTTAGAGTAAGACACTCAGTGTCTGAATGGAGAAGAGTTAGTAGTGGAGTTCCACAGGGTTCAGTTTTAGGGCCACTTTTGTTCCTTGTATATGTAAATGACCTACCAGAGTCTGTAAATTCATTCATGAATATGTTTGCAGATGATGCAAAGATTGTGAAGAAAGTAAAAAACGAGAACAATGGTAGAGAACTTCAGGAGGATCTAAATAATCTGCATGAGTGGTCAGAAAAGTGGCTAATGAAATTCAATACTTCAAAATGTAAGGTAATGAGAATGGGTACAAGTGCAAGAAGGCCCAAGCTTGACTACTCGGTGGCTGGAGTACAACTTCAAGAGACAGAAAATGAGAGAGATCTAGGAGTAAACATACTGGCAGATTTGTCTCCAGAAATACATATAAATGGCATAGTAAGGGCAGCATATGCATTCTTATCAAATGTAAGTGTAGCCTTCAGGCACATGGACAAGGAAATGTTCAGAAATATTTATGTAACCTATGTGAGACAAAAACTCGAATATGCAGCCCCCTTTTGGAATCCGCACTTGAAAAAGCACATAGCTAAGCTTGAAAAAGTTCAAAGACATGCCACGAAACTGGTGCCAGAAATACGCAATCTCAGTTATGATGAGAGGCTGAGGGAATTAGACTTACCATCACTCGAAGCTAGAAGAGTGAGGGGGGATATGGTGACAGTCTTTAAATTCTTTCATGGTTATGATAGAGTGGAGAGGGATCGATTTTTTGATATGGCTGGCTCTAGAACTAGAGGTCATAGTTTGAAGCTTCGTAAGAAAACTTGTTTGCAGGATGTAAGGAAATACTTTTTCAGTGTAAGAGTAGTTGATAATTGGAATTGGCTAAGCGAGGAGGTAGTTAATGGTATCTCAATCCATAGTTTTAAGGACAGGTATGATAAGTATGACTAAGTATAAAATGGAACCGATCAGGAGACGGGAAGATACGAGCTTTGGGCTCTTTCCCGTAAGCACAATTAGGTAATCACACACACACACACACACACACACACACACACACACACACACACACACACACACACACACACACATATATATATATATATATATATATATATATATATATATATATATATATAGAGAGAGAGAGAGAGAGAGAGAGAGAGATTATTTTATTTTATTTTATTAATTTATTGCGCCAAGGCGTCAGACATTACATGAGTTCATACAAATAATGCTTCAAATGGATAAAAAACCAAGAATTGAACATGGTTTACAGGGAGGTGTACATATTGATAAAACATTGCTGCATACTAACACACAACTCACAGTATGGAGAGAGAGAGAAATATTAAAAAGGTAAGTACATATTTAGATAGATAGATAGATAGATAGATAGCAGTTGGGTAAGTAGGTAGGTAAGTTTATATTTTGGTAGATAGTTAGATAGATTTGTAGATAAATAAATAGAGAGAAAGACAGGAAGGAAGGTAGATATGTCGATTGATGAATAGATAGGTAGATAGATAAATAGATTGATAGATAGGAAGGTAGGTAAGTGGATGGATAGATAGAAATTTAGGTAGGTAATTATGTAGAAAAGGTAGATATATAGGTAAAAAAGGTAGGTAGATATTTATGTAGGTAGATAGCAAGGGAGATAGATAGATAGTCAGGTAATTAGGTAGGTAGGTAGGTAGGATGATAAATAAAAACAGATATAAGTATATGTACACTTGTGTGTATGTTTATGCGTATATGTGTACATTAACGTAATCAAATAGATAGATTTATTGACTCTTAAATACAGTGAAAGCAAAGAAGGATCGTCATTAAACGAAGTAGATAATATAATAAGATAATTTAAGTAATATTTTAAATATTGAATAAAATTGCTATGTATTGATCTGTTTATTTATTTTGCTGTTGATCTATCTGTCTGTATCTGTATATATATTCAGTTATAATAATTATAATATTAGTAATACTCTATATATCTATATACAGTTGCCCCATTCTCTCTTGTAAGGGGGGGGGGGCGAGCCAGGAACATGCATTCGCCACGAACCAAGACTCACCTCAATCACTTCTCTTAGCTCTTGATAATAATTATAATAATAATAATAATAATAATAATAATAAAATAATAATAATTATAATAATAATAATAATAATATTAGTTATAATAATAATACTAATATTAGGTATAATAACAACAAGAACAACAGCAACAACAACAACAACAACAACACTAATAATAATAATAATAATAATAATAATAATAATTATAATAGTTATAATAATAATAATAATAATAATAATAATAATAATAATAATAATAATAATAATAATAATGCCCAGTAAAACACACGAAGCCACTTATGGCATTTCCTAATATTTGATGCTCCGATTTTATGACCTTATCAAAAGGTATAAACCTCTGATGGCTTTATAATGCTCTTGAATAGATAGATAGATAGATAGACAGTTTATGTATTGAATTATATAATTCTTTTTTTTATAATGCTGAATAAATGGACGGCTGGAGAAGGCTTAAACTTCGATTTTGAAAATGGGGAGAATTTAGTTATTATTATTATTATTATTATTATTATTATTATTATTATTATTATTATTATTATTATTATTATTATTATTATTATTAAAAATGACTTATATATATATATATATATATATATATATATATATATATATATATATATATATATATATATATATATATATATATATATATATATCTATCTATATATATATATATATATATATATATATATATATATATATATATATATATATATATATATATCTATATATATATATATATATATATATATATATATATATATATATATATATATATATATATATATATATAAGTAATAATAATTATAATGAATAATAATAAATTGCTGTAATAATAATAATAATAATAATAATAATAATAATAATGATAATAATAATAATAATAATAATACCGAATGCTTAGCCTTAGCGTGTTGTATCCGGAATATAAGCAGAATAACTTTTTTTTCTATGTATGTGGCCTGACATACTGTATTCACGTTACCAAAATCCATAATTTATTATTATTGAAAGCACTTGTAGTTTGCCATTATTAGGGGATAATATTCTCTTTTTTTTTTCTATAATTTTTTGTCTCTATGTTCTCTTCTGTTACGAAGGACTTGTTTTGGCAGATGTAATCGTTACCCTGAGTGCATACCCTTGCTAACCTTAGACCGTGACGGGGCGCGAACCCTCGACCTGACGCCTCAGAGTCCCGGACGCTACCGTTTGAGCCACGGTGACTACATCTCTCTATGTTCTCTTGTGTCTCCTCAATAACTCAGAATTGGAGGAGTTGGTCTTCCTCTGCCTCCCAGAGTTCGTACGCTCTCTCTTAACTGCATATTTCTCTCTTTCTGGGAGACGGATGGGTTCTATCCAAGTGAGGATTTGAGCTGCTTTTTTCTCCCTTACGCTAGTAGTCTCCTTGGCAAAATGGTAGCGTCTGCGACTCTGAGGCGGCAGGTCGAGGTTTCGCGCCCCGTTACGGACTGAGGTTAGTAAGGGTATACACTCAGGGTAGCGATTACATCTGCCAAAACAAGTCCTTCATAAGAAGGCAACCGTCCTAGCCCTTAGTAAAAAAGGGAGTTCGTGACGTAAAACCGAATCCATCAATCCAATCCATCTTTCTCCCTTACGTTACATTTTCTTCTATCCTCCTCCTCGAGGGGTAGGGGGACAAAAATACCGCCTTCATGTCCCCCTGCATGTCAAATTATAATAGCCTCTTAGAACACATTGACATAGAGAAATCATCCTACTAAAGGGTGGAATATGACAAAATTTATTATTGAAATACCCTCCATCCTTAATTCCCCAACTCCAACCTGTGTATGTCTCCCGTTGATTGGTATTAATAGAACGACAAGGCACTGTTGAGAAACTCAGTGAATATAAAGGTATTAAGGGGGGTTTACACGGTCAAACGGTTCGCGAACGCGGTTCGACAGACAAGTGTTTGAAGTGATGTTCGAACGTGTGAACGGGGTATTTGGTTGTCGAACGTGTTTGAAGTGATGTTCGAACGTGTGACCGGGGTATTTGGTTGTCGAACACGTTTGTCGAACGTGTTCGATAACCAAGTACCCCGTTCACACGTTCGAACATCATTTCAAACACTTGTCTGTCGAACCGCGTTCGACGAACCGTTTGACCGTGTAAACCCCCCTTTAGAGTTTGGCACTGGTAACATTTATCGGCTACTAATTATCAGTAAATACACTTGATGCACTCAGGGTAACGATTACATTCTCCCAAACAAGTCCTTCGCAAAAAGGCAACCGTCCTAGCCCTTAGTAGAAAAGGGAGTCCATGACGTAAAACCTGAACAACAACAACAACACTTTATGACCATTTTCTCCCTACCAGTAACTGTGTCCCCATTACCGGTAAATACGCATGACTGGGCGCTCGCTCATTACCAGTAATCTTTACGGTTTTACGTCACAGACGCCCTTTTCTACCAAGGGGTAGGACGGTTGCTTTCTTCCGAAGGACTTGTTTTGGCAGATGTAATCGTTACCAATGAGTGCATGCCCTTGCTAACCTCAGACCGTGGCGGGGCGCGAACCCTCGACCTGACGCCTCAGAGTCGCGGAGCTACCGCTTGAGCAACGGCGACTACTATTTCATTATACCAGTAAATACAATTAAGTGACCTCTCGCTCGTTACCAGTGAAATATGGAATGACTTAATGGTTCCCCATTTCTTGCTTAAAACCACTAAATACACATATCTTATTATCCCTGCAGGCCTGTAGGTTGTCCCTTGGCACCAACCGCCCTTTGCGGTACTACAGCTGAAGGTCTTTTAGGACTGGCCAGGACAGTTCGATGTTAAGTCTTCCTTCAGTTACGGTTCTTTTTCTATGCCTACATCAAAACCATATATTCTTGAATATTCGTTGCACAGCTCTTATTAGCCCCTCTCATCTAACAAGTCACTACACTCTCCATCTCTGCTTCCCTTTACTTTATGTTTTTTTTCGTGCCTAGGCCCGATAAGGGCAATATTCTCTTGGCCCGTCCTAGTGTTACACTGATTAAAAAAAAAAGTGACAAGTCACAACACTCCCGATCTCTTTTTCTCTTTACTTCATGTTTTATTCATGCCCAACCCCGTTGAGGGGAGATTTATTTATTAATTTATTTTTTTGTCCCGTCCAGGTGTCACAATCATAAGAAAAATATTGATACCTTTGACTAACAAGTCACATTTAACTGACTTCTGCATCGTTGCAAGTTATTTATGCATGCGTATATGTATGCAATGACATGCAATTTAAAGATGTTTTACATGCAAAGATCGATTCTTGTATTTCATTTGTAAATAATTTACTGTTCTTGTTGGTTAATTTATCTATTTAACTTGTAAAACTTCCAGTTTTGATTTGTTACTCATGATTGCGGTGGAGAGTTTCTTGAACTAGACCATTTAGACTGATTTATATAGTTTAAGAGAATATCAGAAATTAACATTAACATTGATCAACCTGATGAAAAAATAGAAGAAGAAGAAGAAGAAGAAGAAGAAGAAGAAGTAGAAGAAGAAGAAGAAGAAGAAGAAGAAGAAGAAGAAGAGGAGGAAATAGAAAAAAGAAGAAGTAGAAAGCATTTTAAAAGAAAAAGAGGAACAAAACCTTAATATAATCAAGTGTTTAAGAACAGCCATTAAACTAACAGAATACTGAATGAGACAGAACTAGAAGAAGAAAAGGAGGAGGAAAAAAAGAAACGAAGTATTAAGAAGAGAGAAAAATTGAATATATTCAAAGGTTTAAGAACTGCCATTAGTCTAACAAGGAACTGAAAGAGACAGCCGAAGAAAAAGACGACGACGAATTGGAGGAGGAGGAGGAGGAGGAGGAGGAGGAGGAGGAGGAGGAGGAGAAAATCGAAAATATTCAAGGGTTTAAAGCTGCCATTAGTCCAGCAGTGTCACAATACATACTGTTGTGTGTATGAAACAGTAATGCATCTTCTTCTTCTTCTTCTTCTTCTTCTTCCTCTATTTGCATTCCCATTTTCATGGGAATATATTGACTAAAATAGCAGCCCCACTTGGGCTCAACCACACCCTAATTTAGCTTTCGCTAATCACCCATATTATAGTGACACAAGTTGTTCGCTATGAAATTGTGTTAAGTTATAAAAATGATTACAGGAGAGATATTTTCTATGGCATTATAGATAGTCCCAAGGGAACCGTAGTAGCGCAGTAGGTAGAGTACTCGACTCGGGAAGTGACAAACCATCTGAATGTGCACGTTCTTTACATGTTGAGTTACATAGGTATACCTGCCACACGAAAGACTCCGCTACCCTCTCCCTCTTCATCCCCAATCAGCTCTAGTGAAGGAAGCTTGTCAGGTCATATTGTAGAATCAAACTTGGGACCTTCAGGGTGATAACCAGGTGCTAGTTCACCGAAATCGAAAAAAAAATATAGTCAGTGGATAATTGATAAGAAGGGATGAGGAGTGAATATAAAATATATTAAAGATACTGTTGTACCCTTGACTTCACATATCTACTTTAGCATCACTGAACTTGTTGATATGAACAGGGGCTACCTATCACCAAATTCTAAACTGTCTGTGTCCACCCCCATTCGAATGAGGATGTATAGAGACATTAACGGCAAGCAAATGTTACAATATTATTGATGGTTCCTGTTATTTAGACAGTTGTTTCTTTATTTTCTTTTGTGGTAATGATGTTACGTATATTAGATAACAGTTGAATGAGCCATTATGTGTAATTGGCAAGAGGCCTTTCAGCTTTGGCCATATATCAATAATTCCCAATTTATTTATAATTGGCAAGAGGTGCTATTGTAGCTGAATGAATGTGTCTTTTTTGATAGTGTGGTCCAATTATCAGTTGTAATTGGCTTTGTAACTTTAACTGGCTCCAGTTATCAGGCTCACGGCCATGGATGCAGTTACTTACAGAAACTGGCACTAGTTATCTGAATGTGTGCACTAAATTTTAGCATACATTCAACTGGCGACATTTATCTGGTTATGGTTACCTACTTAGAGTGTTCTTCTGGACTCACATAAGTAGCTCATTATAGGTAAGTATAATTATACTTACTTTCCATTGAAGTCCCATGGATCCTCTCCCTCACTGACAAAGTCCAACAAGTCATTCGCTGTCTGTAGGAAGAAGAGGTAACCTTGACAGGAAGAAGCCTTCCAGATCACTGACTGGAAGTCGTCTTGGGAATGAATTTGCACTATCTGAAAGCATGCAGAAATTTAACTATGAGATGTTGATGAGAAGAGCTAGCATTTATATATTGAGATGGTCTCACATCATATTTTCATCAGTGGAGCCAAGAATAAATCTGACGACAGACATATCTTTGGCTTACCTGTTTAGGATTCGGTAGTTGCAGAATGCTCTGGAGAGCAGAGGAATCTTCAAAATTCTGATCGTGGAATATAACCAGTGAACAGGTCTTCATCTCCCTCTTTATCATGGAAATAAGAAGTTGTCCTAGGGATTTATCGTCTTCTATTGACATAATGGAAGGGTTTAAATCATTCTTGAATCCAAATGCAACCACAGCTGAAGAAGTTGATCTCTTTCTTCTTGTATTTGTTGTTATAGTGGTTCTTTTATCCTCAATGTTATTGTTACTTGTTTTATATGTTTTATCTTGCTCCAGAGAGTTATGGGTAGGCTGTATTGTTTGTTTGTTTGCTGTTGATTGATGTTCTTTGATAATTACTGCATAATTGGTGTTATGAAGATAATTATCATTTATGGTTCTTGGATAATTATAACTGGTATTATTGGTCACCAGAGAGTAGCTTTTATTAGTAGCTGGGGGTTTTATATAGTAACTGTTGTTACTGATCCAGTACCTTTGAGGATAACTCAAGTCTGTGCTAGTAAATATTTCAGAATGACTGTTATTAATGACCAGGGAAAGGGCAGTACTGTTTAGAACGACATCAGTACTCCTGAAAGTTGCGTTCTCAGGTCTTCGCTCTCCCGTCGTAAGACTTCTTTGCGGGTCACCGATTTCTGAACCAGGGTTGTACGTAAGTTGAGTCACTCCAGTTACGAATAAGCATAACTGTAGGGTATAGATGGATACGCAGGCACCCCAGTACTTAATTATCAGAGCCATTTTTAGACCTGCAAGTGAAATAAGTTCTGAAATGTGTAATTTGCATAATGATGCTTATTAAGTGGGTAATTAATGTTATTAGGTTGATTGTGCATTCAGGAGACAGTGTTAAAACAGGAGTTAATACTATTGTGGATTTTAGTTTATATAGCGTTGCCGCATTACAGAGTAATTTGTTTTCTTTATTTTAATAGTGAGTGACACTGGTGATATTATATTTTTGATAATAATAATAATAATTATGATAATAATGATAATAATAATACTCCACCATAGTCTACGCTCATCTAATAATGTTCGTTCTTTACATTATTAAGTTTACATTGGCATACCTACCACAAGAAAGACTCAACTACCCTCTTCCTCATCATCCCCAATCAGCTCTAGTGAAGAAAACGTGTCAGGCCATATTGGAGATTCAGACTTAGGACCTCCTGCTTGATAGCCTTGTGCTACTTCACCGAGATTGCATAAAAAATGATAACCAATCTATAATTATCAAGCGGATGAGGAATGAATGTAATATTGCTTTAAGATACTGTTGGACCCTAGACTCCATGTAGCTAACGTTACTGAACTTGTTGATATGAACAGGGCCTACCTATCACCCAAGGGACGCCAGTATTCTCACCTTGTATATTCCAATTTAGAGTAGTAACGAAAAAGTGTTGTACCACTTTTCCGACGATATGCAGGAGGGATTCCCAACCTTTTTAGACTTGAGACACCCTTATGTGGGCAATATGAATCTTGAGGCACCCTTGATCAGAATTTAATTTTTTTTTAACTAAAGGTGGAGTGTATCAGAGTAATGAAGTAATCAAACAATCAACTATTTCGTTAATGAATAGGTTTTCCGTATAGATTTTAAAGAAATTGATACGGTTAAGTATTAAAGTATGATAAATTTTCCTTTTAATACCTGGTATTAATAATAAAACCCCCACCGTATTATTTCAGTTCTCAGTAATTGATAATACCGCGAAATATTAGCATGACTGGTTGTTTGTAAATACTAGGAAAAGAAATGATAATAAAATTAGTACCTTGAAGTATGAATGAACAAACACATCTGATTGCTTGATTTTGTGGTACAGCCTGGAATTGGGTGATTGCTGCCTGGATTATATGCGGTGTTTTCAGAGTGGTATGGGTGATATTTGGACTTGCCTCCCCAGGGACGCTGGTTTCTACTTTTTTTAAGAACACAAGAAAATGACATACTAAAATATACTATTTGGCATACACAAATGACAGCTTCACTGCTTTCATCACTGACGGCCACTGCCACCAACTTTCTAACTTCTAAGCGTCCATGAAGCAACTATTTTTAGTTCGAAGTACTTTATTGATACCAAATTCTGCAGCACCACTAGCCTATCTCGCGACACCCCAGGGTGCCTTGGCACCCCGATTGGGAATCACCTTCTGGTGAGAGCTGGGCTTTATATCGACTGCAAAAATGAAGGGTAGCAGTTCTTTGGAAATGAAGTGATAATTGATGTCTTATTACATAATGAGAAGGAAGACATGCCTTTTGTTGATCTGGTGCAACTACTGTGAGCTATCAACTATTTTGCTCGAGTGACTCGCATACATAAATTCTTTTGGAGAGAGCTCGTGACTAACAACACTTTTAAAAGAATTCGGAATTACTTTTAAAGTTTCATTTTTTATTCTCTTAAGAATATGGTGTTCTCTGAAACAGCTCAGGTTAGGACCATTTGAATACATTCATAACACTGACAAAGAAATCTAAATTATTAATCTGGTTACAGGGAGTTTCTTATACCTTTGCTATAAGTTTAGGTTAGAATTTTTTTTCCAGCATTATTTGAAATTGATTATAGTAATTTTCTCCCATAAACATAGACACGCATATTCAATTGCCGGAATCTCCATGGTAAGGAGGATCGCCGAGTCAGAGCACAAATTTTCACCAAAAGCCAAACATACCTCGAGTACTACTCTTAGTTCCTTAAGAATAAAAAGTCGCCATAATTCCCCCCAACTACCCTGCTTGGGTCTTCCACAGGGATAGTGGGCAAGGATTTTCTATTGTGAGGCCTAACAGTTGCATCTGGTTTACCCCCACCACCTCAACATAGTGACTCCCCCACCCACCTGTACCAGTTAGCTGCACTAGCAGTGAACTGAGACTAAAAATTATTAAATATTGCAAGCCACTGGGAGAGGTCATAACAATGGCGTCACAAATCTCAAATTACCATCTAGTGCACAAAAAATGGCTCCCACTGCTGCCACCAAAAGAAATCCAAGTTGTATTTTCTCTTTTTGCATTTCTTCCTCACGGCAGAATATCCTTTTTCTCTTTTCCTGTGGCTGACCTGAGCAGGGTGGTGCTGGGGAATTGTGACAGCCCTTCATCCCCGTGGAGCTAAGAGGAGTGCTCGAGCTACACTAACTTCTGGTGAATTCTGTGCTTTGACTCAACCACCCCCTTACAAGGGGGATTGTATATGTATGTATGCATATGTATTAAAAATTAAGTCTCTTTTTGAGGTTCTCTTTCTGAAGCGATATTATAAAGCATTTTGATATCTTTTATGATCCAAAATTACCAACAAGCCATAGGCTTTAGGATGGGATGGGATAGGAGGGGGTAAAATGGAGGGGGGATATAGGATATATAGGAATTGGAGGGAAAAACACGAAAATTAAATATAGTAAGAGATAAAAAGAGAGGGGCAAATTCTCCTGCTAATCCAACAAGCTCATACGCTACTACTAAAATATGCAAAATACTTAAATGTCCCGCAATATGGGAGAGAGTGTGGGATAGGACAAATTTAGTATAATTAAAAAAAAAGTATTGTATATAATAAGATATATAAGATCATTAGTTCTTATATATAATAAGATCTTGGGAATTACCAGCATAAATTTCAAGATGCGCTTCAACTTTTGGAAATTACCTTAACTAATTGTTTCCTTAAATTGCAGAACTTGTCTCTTAGGTTGTGCGCACAAACGCATGCACTCTCTCTCTCTCTCTCTCTCTCTCTCTCTCTCTCTCTCTCTCTCTCTCTCTCTCTCTCTCTCTCTCTCTCTCTCTCTCTCTCTCTCTCTCTCTCTCTCTCTCTCTCTCTCTCTCTCTATTTATATATCTGTGTTCAGGAAACATGAAAACATCTACACATGCATACTTAACCGACTTACACTCAATCAGTCACAAACATGAACGTGCGCACACGCACGCACACACACACACACACACACACACACACACACACACACACACACACACACACACACACACACACACACACACACACACACACCAGAAAAGAGACAAACTGAGTCACTAAATAGCACTTATATGGAGATATAAAAATTCTGTGTGAAGCTCAATTAAAAGTTTTTCTCTTTTCTTTTTTTTTCCTCTTTCTCGTCTTCTTTCTATATTCTTTGAGAGGGAGAACATAAAAATGAGGCCATCTCTGTCCAAACCTCTCCCACCCATGGGTCGGGAGAAGGGGTAGTCATCAGGGGACTTAAACAGAGAATCAAGAAGTTAGAGGAAATGGTTGTAAGCCTTGATGATAAAATTCGGAATATGGATGGAGAAATGAAAGAGAATGAAACACTCAGAGAACAAATAAGATCTTTGGAGGAAGCAAATAAAGCACAAGGGCAGGAGAGAAAGGAACTAGAAAAAAGAATAAAGAAGCTGGAAGGGGAAAAGAGTCAACTAGAATCTAGAATTTCTAAACAAGAAGATAAAAAACAAACAGCTGAATGACAACCTAAAGGAATTAGATGTTAGTTCACTGCTCTCTTCTGAGAGAGACGAGATTGCTGCTTGGAATGTCCAGATTAAGGAAAACATTGAACAGTTCAGAAAAGAGTTCCAGGAGCTGAATATGGAAAATGATGCCATGAAAACGTCTTTTGCTGATGCACTAAAGGGGAATGTGGCAGTAAAAGAGGCTGTAAAGGTGGTGGCACTGGAAAACATACAAACAGTTGACTATAAAGAGACAGTAATCGAAAAAATGAAAGACGTTGTGATGGAAAGGGCAAACCCACTCATCAGACAGGCACTTGATAAGGAGAAGACAGTGGTAATCTCAGGCATAAGTGAATCCCAGGAGCCAACATGGCAGGGGAGACTTGAAGAAAATAAAGCTAAGGTTGTAGACCTGATAAGAAAGCTTGGAGTAGTATGTGGTCCTGAGGATATTGTAAACATACACCAACTAGGTAAATATTTGAGGGAAGGAAA
>JAXCGZ010002246.1:0-15000 GCA_037179515.1 Halocaridina rubra
CAGTTATGCCATCTATATTTGATAACGGTTTAGTTTTTGGACTACAATTTAATCTTTTGATTTTAATTTTTATATGAGTTTTTGTATTATTGAAGAGAGTAACTAATCTACTATGCTATGTATATAATTTATCGATGTATTTTGTGGTCAATAAAGTATCTATCTATCTATCTGTGTTACCAGAAAAGAGATAAATAAGATCTTTGGAGGAAGCAAATAAAGCACAAGGGCAGGAGAGAAAGGAACTAGAAAAAAGAATAAAGAAGCTGGAAGGGGAAAAGAGTCAACTAGAAACTAGAATTTCTAATCAAGAAGATAAAAACAAACAGCTGAATGACAACCTAAAGGAATTAGATGTTAGTTCACTGCTCTCTTCTGAGAGAGCTGAGATTGCTGCTTGGAATGTCCAGATTAAGGAAAACATTGAACAGTTCAGAAAAGAGTTCCCGGAGCTGAATATGGAAAATGATGCCATGAAAACTTCCTTTGTTGATGCACTAAAGGGGAATGTGGCAGTAAAAGAGGCTGTAAAGGTGGTGGCACTGGAAAACATACAAACAGTTGGCTATAAAGAGACAGTAATCGAAAATATGAAAGACGTTGTGATGGAAAGGGCAAACCCACTCTTCAAACAGGCACTTGATAAGGAGAAGACAGTGGTAATCTCAGGCATAAAAGAATCCCAGGAGCCAACATGGCAGGGGAGACTTGAAGAAAATAAAGCTAAGGTTGTAGACCTGATAAGAAAGCTTGGAGTAGTTTGTGGTCCTGAGGATATTGTAAACATTCACCAACTAGGTAAATATTCGAGGGAAGGAAAGCCGAGACCAACAAAAGTAACCTTTGAGAGAGGGGAAACATGTAGGGAAATATTGTTGAGAAAAAAAGTCTAAAAGACCTTCAAGAATTCAAAGAAGTGTTCATTAGATGATACAGAACACAGGAAGAGATGGGAAAGATAAAAAAACTTGTTGCAAGAGGCAAGAAGGTTAAATGAGGAAAGAAATGAAGAAGAGAAGAAAAATTTTCATTTCAGAGTTCTTCCAGACAAAGGGGAGATAAAGAAGATAATGACAGAAGATCAGGGGATGGGGCCTCATTAAGACTGTTATACACAAATGCTGATGGATTAGCTGGTAAGGCAGTAGAATTAAAAGATAGGATTCACAACAGTAAGGCAGATATAGTAGCAATTACAGAGACTAAGTTGAGTGAGGACATAAACAGTGTCACAGTTTTTCCTAAGGGCTTCAGAATACTAAGGGTTGAAGTATTTGAGAGGACTGGTGGAGGGATAGCACTGCTCATAAGTGAAAGGATTCAAGTTGAAGAAATAAACTTGGCAATAGAAAGTGAGTTCAAGGAATTTCTTGTTGCTCGCATAAATACTGGGTCAGAGAGCATTATAATAACTGTTGTATATAACCCGCCAAGGAACCAGAATAGGCTTGAAGTTTATGAGGAAAGTCATATAGGTACTATTGAAGTCATAAACTCAGTTGTTAACATGGCACGGGAAAAAAATGTAGGATTTTTATTATGGGAGATTTTAATCATAAAGAGATAGATTGGATAAATCTTGGCCCACACAATGGTGAGGACTCATTCGGGGCAAGATTCCTAGACTGCGTACAAGGGAATTTCCTTCACCAACATGTAATGGAACCGACGAGGGCCAGGGGTGGGGATGAGCCATCACTACTTGATCTAGTATTCACAGATAATGTGTTGGATATTGAAAAAATTGAGTATGAACCACCAATTGGAAAGAGTGACCACTGTGTGTTGTTGATGGAGTGTATCATTGAAGATATTCTGCCTGAGAATAGAGGCACTGAGGACATGAGGAGGAACTATCTGAAAGGAGATTACATCAAAATGAATGAGCTTTTTGCAGTTATTGACTGGAGAACCTTATTTTACAACAAATCTGTACAAGAAATGTATGACATCTTTTGTGAGAAAAATGGGAAGATAGTAAATTGCTGCATACCTGTCACCAAAGTAGGTGTAATCCATGCCAGAGAGAAATGGTTCGATAATGGGTGTAAAAGAGCTAAGGAGTGGAAAGACAAATGCCGGAAAAGGTATAAGAGGAGAAAAAACATAAATGCCTGGCAAACCTACAAAAGAGCAAGAAAGGACTACCTAAGTAAAAGGAGAGAGGCAGAGAGAGACTATGAGAGGGACATCACCAGGAAGGCTAAAGAAAATCCCAAGCTATTCCACAGCGCTATCAGAGGAAATCTGAAGGTAAAAGAACAGGTTTTAAGGCTAAAGAGAGCGGATGGAAGCATCACTGAGACGGATGAAGAAATCTGCAAGGAATTGAACAAGGAGTTTCAGTCAGTATTTACAGTAGAAAATACCCCACCCCCTCAGATTGCAGAGATAGAAGCTCAAGGGCCGGTATTAGAGAACATCAACCTTACAGCCACAGAGGTATGCAAAGCGCTGATGGATTTAGATGTTCATAAAGCTACAGGTCCTGATGACATATCCCCTCATGTGCTTAAAAAATGCGCAAACTCAATATCAATGGCACTAAGTATCATATTTAAAAAGTCACTGGAGTCAGGCGAGATTCCAAGATGCTGGAAACAAGCAAATGTGATACCTATCTTCAAAAAGGGAAGGAGGGATACAGCTCTGAACTATAGACCAGTTTCCTTGACCAGCATAGTTTGCAAAGTTATGGAGAAACTACTAAGGAAACATATATCTCTTCATTTGGAATCCTTCAACTTTTTGTCAGTGAGGCAACATGGCTTCAGAGAAGGCAGATCAACAGTAACAAACTTATTAGAATTTTATGATGAGGTAAGCCGAATCTTACAGGAAAGAGAGGGCTGGGCAGATTGCATATTCCTAGACTTCCAGAAAGCGTGTGACACTGTTCCACATGGGAGACTTATTAGGAAGCTGCAGTCAATGGCTAGAATAGGTGGAAATGTTTTGGAATGGATAAAAACTTACTTAGGATGAAGGGAACAGAGGGTTAGAGTAAGACACTCAGTGTCTGAATGGAGAAGAGTTAGTAGTGGGGTTCCACAGGGTTCAGTTTTAGGGCCACTTTTGTTCCTTGTATATGTAAATGACCTACCAGAGTCTGTAAATTCATTCATGAATATGTTTGCAGATGATGCAAAGATTGTGAAGAAAGTAAAAAACGAGAACAATGATAGAGAACTTCAGGAGGATCTAAATAATCTGCATGAGTGGTCAGAAAGTGGCTAATGAAATTCAATACTTCAAAATGTAAGGTAATGAGAATGGGTACAAGTGCAAGAAGGCCCAAGCTTGACTACTCGGTGGCTGGAGTACAACTTCAAGAGACAGAAAATGAGAGAGATCTAGGAGTAAGCATACTGGCAGATTTGTCTCCAGAAATACATATAAATGGCATAGTAAGGGCAGCATATGCATTCTTATCAAATGTAAGGGTAGCCTTCAGGCACATGGACAAGGAAATGTTCAGAAATATTTATGTAACCTATGTGAGGCCAAAACTTTAATATGCAGCCCCCTTTTGGAATCCACACTTGAAAAAGCATATAGCTAAGCTTGAAAAAGTTCAAAGACATGCCACGAAACTGGTGCTATAAATACGCAATCTCAGTTATGATGAGAGGCTGAAGGAATTAGACTTACCATCACTCGAAGCTAGAAGAGTGAGGGGGGGATATGGTGACAGTCTTTAAATTCCTTCATGGTTATGATAGAGTGGATAGGGATCGATATTTTGATATGGATGGCTCTAGAACTAGAGGTCATAGTTTGAAGCTTCGTAAGAAAAGTTCTTTGCAGGATGTAAGGAAATACTTTTTCAGTGTAAGAGTAGTTGATAATTGGAATTCGCTAAGCGAGGAGGTAGTTAATGCTATCTCAATCCATAGTTTTAAGGACAGGTATGATTAGTATGACTAAGTATAAAATGGAAGCGATTAGGGGACGGGAAGATACGAGCTTTGGGCTCTTTCCCGTAAACACAATTAGGTAATCACACACACACACACACACACACACACACACACACACACACACACACACACACACACACACACACGAAACTGGTGCCAGAAATACCCAATCTCAGTTATGATGAGAGGCTGAGGGAATTAGACTTACCATCACTCGAAGCTAGAAGAGTGAGGGGGGATATGGTGACAGTCTTTAAATTCCTTCATGGTTATGATAGAGTGGATAGGGATCGATATTTTGATATGGCTGGCTCTAGAACTAGAGGTCATTGTTTGAAGCTTCGTAAGAAAACTTCTTTGCAGGATGTAAGGAAATACTTTTTCAGTGTAAGAGTAGTTGATAATTGGAATTGGCTAAGCGAGGAGGTAGTTAATGCTATCTCAATCCATAGTTTTAAGGACAGGTATGATAAGTCTCACTAAGTATAAAATGGAAGCGATCAGGAGACGGGAAGATACGAGCTTTGGGCTCTTTCCCGTAAACACAATTAGGTAATCACAATTAGGTAATCACACACACACACACACACTGGAAGATTCAGTAATTCTATAAGTCAAACTATATTATAAATCCTTGCCCGACTTCTCGATCTTCTTGTGTATTGCTAGTAGCTGCGGCTCTTCGTAACTGTATCTATTATTATTATTATTATTATTATTATTATTATTATTATTATTATTATTATTATTATTATTATTATTAATATTATTGTTTTTGTTGTTGTTTTTTCACATATAATAGAAGCACACTATTTTATATTTCGTGTGGACTAATTTACTCGTGAAAATCCCCTCGAATAGAAAATATTAGTAAACTTTATCAGGGACGAACAATCTGGATATTGACCCTCGCTCCCTTCACTTATTCGCTAATATTTGTCTCAACAGGTAAGCAACAGGTAGTCTTATTTATTTTTGAATAGTAAATTATTAGACGCAGTGCTGTTTCAAGCGAGTTTCTTTCCAAGTAGTTTACACAATATTAAATATATATGTATATGTTTCGTCAATACACACGCACAAATGCACACACACACACACACACACACACAAATACACACACACACACACACACACACACACACACACACACACACACACACACACACACACACACACACACACACACACACACACACACACACACACAGTGAGGCAACATGGCTTCAGAGAAGGAAGATCAACAGTAACAAACTTATTAGAATTTTATGATGAGGTAAGCCAAATCTTACAGGAAAGAGAGGGCTGGGCAGATTGCATATTCCTAGACTTCCAGAAAGCGTTTGACACTGTTCCACATGGGAGACTTATTAGGAAGCTGCAATCAATGGCTAGAATAGGTGGAAATGTCTTGGAATGGATAAAAACTTACTTAGAAGGAAGGGAACAGAGGGTTAGAGTAAGACACTCAGTGTCTGAATGGAGAAGAGTTAGTAGTGGAGTTCCACAGGGTTCAGTTTTAGGGCCACTTTTGTTCCTTGTATATGTAAATGACCTACCAGAGTCTGTAAATTCATTCATGAATATGTTTGCAGATGATGCAAAGATTGTGAAGAAAGTAAAAAACGAGAACAATGGTAGAGAACTTCAGGAGGATCTAAATAATCTGCATGAGTGGTCAGAAAAGTGGCTAATGAAATTCAATACCTCAAAATGTAAGGTAATGAGAATGGGTACAAGTGCAAGAAGGCCCAAGCTTGACTACTCGGTGGCTGGAGTACAACTTCAGGAGACAGAAAATGAGAGAGATCTAGGAGTAAACTTATTGGCAGATTTGTCTCCAGAAATACATATAAATGGCGTAGTAAGGGCAACATATGCATTCTTATCAAATGTAAGGGTAGCCTTCAGGCACATGGACAAGGAAATGTTCAGAAATATTTATGTAACCTATGTGAGGCCAAAACTCGAATATGCAGCCCCCTTTTGGAATCCGCACTTGAAAAAGCACATAGCTAAGCTTGAAAAAGTTCAAAGACATGCCACGAAACTGGTGCCAGAAATACGCAATCTCGGTTATGATGAGAGGCTGAGGGAATTAGACTTGCCATCACTCGAAGCTAGAAGAGTAAGGGGGGATATGGTGACAGTCTTTAAATTCCTTCATGGTTATGATAGAGTGGATAGGGATCGATATTTCGATATGGCTGGCTCTAGAACTAGAGGTCATAGTTTGAAGCTTCGGAAGAAAACTTGTTTGCAGGATGTAAGGAAATACTTTTTCAGTGTAAGAGTAGTTGATAATTGGAATTCGCTAAGCGAGGAGGTAGTTAATGCTACCTCAATCCATAGTTTTAAGGACAGGTATGATAAGTATCACTAAGTCTAAAAATGGAACCGATCAGGAGACGGGAAGATACGAGCTTTGGGCTCTTTCCCGTAAACACAATTAGGTAATCACAATTAGGTAATCACACAGTTTGCACTATTATGGAGAAACTACTAAGGAAACATATCTCTCTTCACTTGGAATCCTTCAACTTTTTGTCAGTGAGGCAACATGGCTTCAGAGAAGGTAGATCAACAGTAACAAACTTATTAGAATTTTATGATGAGGTAAGCCAAATCTTACAGGAAAGAGAGGGCTGGGCAGATTGCATATTCCTAGACTTCCAGAAAGCGTTTGACACTGTTCCACATGGGAGACTTATTAGGAAGCTGCAATCAATGGCTAGAATAGGTGGAAATGTTTTGGAATGGATAAAAACTTACTTAGAAGGAAGGGAACAGAGGGTTAGAGTAAGACACTTAGTGTCTGAATGGAGAAGAGTTAGTAGTGGAGTTCCTCAGGGTTCAGTTTTAGGGCCAATTTTGTTCCTTGTATATGTAAATGACCTACCAGAGTCTGTAAATTCATTCATGAATATGTTTGCAGATGATGAAAAGATTGTGAAGAAAGTAAAAAACGAGAACAATGGTAGAGAACTTTAGGAGGATCTAAATAATCTGCATGAGTGGTCAGAAAAGTGGCTAATGAAATTCAATACTTCAAAATGTAAGGTAATGAGAATGGGTACAAGTGCAAGAAGGCCCAAGCTTGACTACTCGGTGGCTGGAGTACAACTTCAAGAGACAGAAAATGAGAGAGATCTAGGAGTAAACATACTGGCAGATTTGTCTCCAGAAATACATATAAATGGCATAGTAAGGGCAGCATATGCATTCTTATCAAATGTAAGGGTAGCCTTCAGGCACATGGACAAGGAAATGTTCAGAAATATTTATGTAACCTATGTGAGGCCAAAACTCGAATATGCAGCCCCCTTTTGGAATCCGCACTTGAAAAAGCACATAGCTAAGCTTGAAAAAGTTCAAAGACATGCCACGAAACTGGTGCCATAAATACGCAATCTCAGTTATGATGAGAGGCTGAGGGAATTAGACTTACCATCACTCGAAGCTAGAAGAGTGAGGGGGGATATGGTGATAGTCTTTAAATTCCTTCATGGTTATGATAGAGTGGATAGGGATCGATATTTTGATATGGCTGGCTCTAGAACTAGAGGTCATAGTTTGAAGCTTCGTAAGAAAACTTCTTCGCAGGATGTAAGGAAATACTTATTCAGTGTAAGAGTAGTTGATAATTGGAATTCGCTAAGCGAGGAGGTAGTTAATGCTATCTCAATCCATAGTTTTAAGGACAGGTATGATAAGTATCATTAAATATAGAATGGAAGCGATCAAGAGACGGGAAGATACGAGCTTTGGGCTCTTTCCCGTAAACACAATTAGGTAATTACACACATATTGTTAAGTCTCCAGAATTGTTTTCGGAGGAAGTTCTTGCATCTGTAGCCTCATATGCCACCTAAACTCAAGAGTTCCATCACACAGTAAATGTGGAAGAAAAATGCTGTGATACTTCATAAAGAAAAGCATCATAGCCGTCTTCAAATTCTGGGGGTTTTCTATATACGCAAATTATCTAGTTCTATGTATGTGCACGTACTAGAAAGTATTACTCTGCCAGCTCTGGTAGTAAAAAACCAGAGGGCAAATGTAATATATATATGTGTGTGTGTGTGTGTGTGTGTGTGTGTGTGTGTGTGTGTGTGTGTGTGTGTGTGTGTGTGTGTGTGTGTGTGTGTGTGTGTGTGTGTGTGTGTGTGTGTGTGTGTGTGTGTGGGAAAAATATATAAAGGTGGTTGACTCAAAGTAGATCTCATGACTGTTTGGAGGAGGAAACTACAAAGGAGGGGGGATTCCCAGTCCCCTCAGCCCGCCCCATATTATTCAAATTTTACAACACGCATTGGAACTCTGAGTAGGTCCTCTTGCTTACCCAGGGAAAAATTAGATTCAATTTCATTGTTCTCGAGATATATATATATATATATATATATATATATATATATATATATATATATATATATATATATATATATATATATATATATATATATATATATATAAACTGATTGCAAAGCACAAAAGTGAAGTTTGACGCGATGTTAAAGGACTGAGTATGCCGAGTGGGGCGCGCAGCATATTGAGAGGCATTTGACACTCCCCCACAGACATGACCGACTGTCCATCCTATCGTAGATGAATTTGATGCAACGGATATAGTCATCAATACTCCAAAATCTGGACGTTTTCGGGGAATTTGAAATAAAAACTATTCCTACTTTTGGTCCATCCTGTAAAAACGGTATGCCTATTTTTGGTTCACCCTGTATATATATATATATATATATATATATATATATATATATATATATATATATATATATATATATATATATATATATATATATATATATATATATATACTTCCATTCTGGAAATAGAGAACTAACATTCTCTCTCTCTCTCTCTCTCTCTCTCTCTCTCTCTCTCTCTCTCTCTCTCTCTCTCTCTCTCTCTCTCTCTCTCTCTCTCTCTCTCTCTCTCTCTCTCTCTCTCTCTCTCTTTGCGCGCGCGTGTGTGTGTGTGTGTGATAGCAGCAAGGAGCTTCGTATTTGTTTTATTATATTCGTTCTCAGTTCCCGCTATCTTCTGCCATGACATGTGATAGCTGTGAGGTTTAGCGCGGCCCAAAGGGATTTCTCGCACCTGCTAGCTCAGTGAACTGTGCTGGACGGGTGTGAGGCGAGTTGCCATGTGAAGAAGTGGTGGGGGTAAACCAGCTGCGGCTGTCGGTCTCATTGTAGAATATTCTTGTCCGCCTACCTTGTGGGTAACCCAAGCAGGGTGGAAGGGGGAAGACGTGGCAGCCCTTTATACTCCAAGGAGCTGAGAGGAGTGGTCGAGGTGTGTGTGTGGATTGTGGTGAATGTTCGTTTCTTGGTTCGGCCACTCCCCCTTACAAGAGGGAATGAGGCATGTGTATATGTATGTATGCTTCATTGAAAGACTGAATTTGCCAAACAAGGTTAAAGGATTTCTAGACTCTTTGCTTTACCAGGAGAATTAGAGAGAGCTGCGCAACTGTTTCTTCCATTCTTCCATTATATTGATAGATGGAATTTATTTTTCTAAATATTGTTTTTACTATTTAATTAAGTGCATATGTACCCAAGGAGCTAAAATAGGTCAGTGGGGTGTATTGACTTTCTGTTGAATGGGTGTGTGCTGTGACTCGGCTATTCCCCTTACAAAGGGATTGTGCTCATTGTACATGTATGTGCGCAGCTGCCAATATTTGTTTTGCGGTCGTCCAAAACATTTGCACTGTGCCGTTCTTGAGTAAATTAACTTTATTGATAACTTATACCTATTGTTTTTATAGGCTCATCATCTAAACTTAGGTGAAATGTTTTGTAGGGTTAGGTTAAATTAGATTCAAATAGGTTAGCTTGGGTTACTTTAGAGTACAGCAATCTGCAGATACGTTGAGAGTCTCGTGTTACGGTCTCACTTTCACGTAACTGTTTAGACCGTCGTTAAACTTATTTAGTTTTACTAATGGAAAAAGGCATCGAAATATGTTTCTCTATTTAGTCATATATTTTTGTAATTTATTTAGTTACTTTAATCTCTTTATTACCTACAGGATTTATTTCTGTATTATTGCTATTATAAGTGCTGTTGGATAATAATAATAATAATAATAATAATAATAATAATAATAATAATAATAATAATAATAATAATAATAATAATAATAATTATAATAATAATAACAATAATAATAATGATATTGTTAATATTAATAATAATGATAATAATAATAATAATGATAATTATTATTATCATTATTATTATAATAATAATAATAATAATAATAATAATAATAATAATAATAATAATAATAATAATAATAATAATAGTAGTAGTAGTAGAGCAAAACCTCAGCCAATCTATTTTCCTCACCAGCTGCAACAGTATATTGCTATAAAGAGTACACGCACCCAGCAGTCTTTCCAGACACCAATAACTCTCCCCCACTGAGCAAAGATATTGGATTCCACCTCTTGGATCCATGCAAGGAAATGTGTTGAAAGGAAACAAATCTGTGGGAAAATATCTGAATCCAAAGATAGAAGGGCGAAATGAAAGGGTTTCCCTGATTTTTATATTCACATATATATTTTCCTCTATAAACTTCTTTAATTAAATATTATCACTTTTTACATATTGAAACTATAATGTTTATTATATAGAATGGCTTATCATCCATGAAGACTATTAGTTAACTTTACTTTTTGTTTACATAAAAAAATGATGAACATTTTTTTTTGAGGTGAGCTGGCTTAAATTAATTTATACGGAGGGATAGATACATATAAACATATAGATAGATAATAGACAGATAGATAATTTTAGATGTGCTTTTCATACTAATATTGATAAGAATAATATTTATAGCACTCTTTAATGGGTACTTAGTAAGAGATATTTTGTACAACGACTCATTTAGCCACATTTGTCTTAACATAAGGTTTAATTCGTCTTTAGAGGAGAATAGGATCTCCATCTGTTAATATTCCAATTATGTTCTTCCATATGCAATATTTAACAGGGAGGTTCGTCCAATAATTAGAGTGAGGGTGGTTTGTTTGTGATAAGACCTGAATGACTTGATATTGGAAAATAAGAAAAAAAACTGTGATGAACGCGAAAAAATAAATAAAAGAGAATATAGGAAAGTTGAAGTTACCTCATGAGGAAGGTAAATTGGATGTCTCTGTCAACTTGTCATTGGAATGGTGACACTGTGGATAGGAGATGAAGAAGAAGAAGAAGAAATCACTCGTGGAAGGTGCCCTTATAGCAGAGAGGAAGCCAGTCCACTAGGTGCTAGTCACAAGGCCATATCAATGGCGTGGGCTGGTGTCAGGAAAGCATCCGGCTGAAAAAAAATGAACCTAAGCAATTACTATCGAAAGGCAACAACCTTATTCTTAATTAAACCATCTTTTTCGCATTCTAAGTTTTCTTGAAGCTTCGTTGTCTTAGTTTTCTTTAAGGTTATGCTAAGATTTTCCTCATTTCTGTACTAGATTTATACTGCTTATGATTATTCCTTTTTGCATTTGATCTGCTCAATTTTTTTAAAACTGTCTAGTTATCTCCGATATGCGTTTATATATATATGTGTGTGTGTGTGTGTGTGTGTGTGTGTGTGTGTGTGTGTGTGTGTGTGTGTGTGTGTGTGTGTGTGTGTGTGTGTGTGTGTGTGTGTGTGTGTGTGTGTGTGTGTGTGTGTGTGTGTGTGTGTGTGTGTGTGTGTGTGTGTGTGTGTGTGTGTGTGTGTGTGTGTGTGTGTGTGTGTGTGTGTGTGTGTGTGTGTGTGTGTGTGTGTGTGTGTGTGTGTGTGTGTGTGTGTGTGTGTGTGTGTGTGTGTGTGTGTGTGTGTGTGTGTGTGTGTGTGTGTGTGTGTGTGTGTGTGTGTGTGTGTGTGTGTGTGTGTGTGTGTGTGTGTGTGTGTGTGTGTGTGTGTGTGTGTGTGTGTGTGTGTGTGTGTGTGTGTGTGTGTGTGTGTGTGTGTGTGTGTGTGTGTGTGTGTGTGTGTGTGTGTGTGTGTGTGTGTGTGTGTGTGTGTGTGTGTGTGTGTGTGTGTGTGTGTGTGTGTGTGTGTGTGTGTGTGTGTGTGTGTGTGTGTGTGTGTGTGTGTGTGTGTGTGTGTGTGTGTGTGTGTGTGTGTGTGTGTGTGTGTGTGTGTGTGTGTGTGTGTGTGTGTGTGTGTGTGTGTGTGTGTGTGTGTGTGTGTGTGTGTGTGTGTGTGTGTTTAGCATTAATTCATGCATATTCAAAAGCCGTATTTCGAGTGTCGTCCGGAGTATAACGACCCTTTAAAGCGACTGATAATGAAACAAAAGTATCCTGTGTGGTAGTTCTGACATGTAAATACTGCCAAAGTTATTATTTCCAATGGTGTCATTGTGACGATAAGTAGATTTACCTTCAATTTACAACTCATAGATACACAATCTTAACTTGTATGTAGAATATATTTAATTTCTCTCCGTAGTTCACGTTTTCAATTGCAGTCCATTTTTATCATTATGTCCCTTCTTATCTTTACATATCTTGTGTCCAACGAGGGTAAGTCCAGAGAAACTGGTATAAGACAACTCGATATAAACTTTGTGGTTTAGGTCTTGACGATATATGCCTCTTACCCTGAAAACAAGAAAATATTTACACCATCTTTGATGTATATGCAATGTAATAGCCCTGTGGTAGGGGCAGTAGGAGGAGCTGGCAGTTGTGAAGCGACACAAGTTGTGGAAGAGCCGGGAGGATGGGCTGTGGCACTCCAGCAGTGCCATCTGAACAGTCGCTAGCTCCCTCGTCATTGTCCATAGAGCAAAGTAATCCCCCTATTTGTTTTCCTTTCTTGATGTCGGCTACCCCCCAATTAAAGGGGGAAACAGCCAAGGTATATGTATGTATGTAATTATTATATCTCGTTTTGTCAATAGAGCTTTTGATAAATTTTATTGTCATTATTTTCTTATATTTTTTTTTTATTATAATTTATGGCCTGATATTTTCCTACAGATTTCATGTTAATTTTAATCCTGTTTTGCATCACGTAACTATTCCCTTCCACTCACAAACTGTTTGTGTCTTTGTTTTTCTTTCAGTTATCCTGTTTTTCTTACCTTTTTCCTCTCTACTTTACCTCACTTGAGTTTACCCTGTGATTCGGCGCCTCTTGAACAAACTGGAGTTGGTTGGGGCATAAGTTATGGGTCCGATTTTTTAAACAGTGTAATCCTAGGATACCATATTGTTAGTTAGCTAGACACACACAAATGGATTTCATAAACGCATCTGACGCGGTTCTGTGTACGGCTAGGATCCCATACGGGATCGTAGCCATGCACTGAACCGCGTCAGATGCGTTTATGAAAGCCATTTGTGTGAGTCTAGCTAACTAACAATATGGTATCCTAGGTTAACACTGTTTAAGAAATCGGGCCATTGTCAGTACTACTAAATGACATTTCTGGGATGTTGGTCAGCTTATGGGCGGAATGGCCGGGAGGAAAAATAAATACCATTTTATTTTCAGATGCATGTTCATTACATAATTACCATCTGTTATTATTATTATTATTATTATTATTATTATTATTATTATTATTATTATTATTATTATTATTATTATTATTATTATTATTATTATTATTATACCGCAATTGCAACAAAATACGTGGAAACTATTAAACCACAATATAATCCAGTTTGGAACGAGATCAGGGGAAAAAATAAACAGATCAAATCATACTTTTATTCTAAAGGTCATGAATATTTTAATAGCTCGCCCAGATTCTTTCAGATGTTTTACCATCTTTTCTGTGCCTCATAAATAAATAAAAAATAAAAAGATACCCTTGAAGGTTTTCAGCTCCTTTGTGAATTTCATTTCAAAATCTCTAATGTCTTTTATTGCTTCAGCATTCTGTTTCAGAAACTTTGTCAGAACACTTCCAGTATTCTGAATCCAGTGCAGCTGACCTAAAAGTCCATCAGGTAATTTTGCTAGATTGCTTTCAGTAGCTCCAAATATTGCAGCTGGTTCAAAGTCCACCCGATGAATCCCTAGCTTGAAAGTCTTCCTCCAACTTCTCAATATCTTGCGAGTAGCCACAGCAGCTACTGTAATTTTCACTATTGTAATCCTCTCTAGATCTGTCTTTCACCGCTCTTCAAAGTAAGAAATTATTGCTGTCAGTGTTAGCTTATCTTCGTAATTTAAAATAATTTGTGTCTTTTTTTTTTAAATTATAGATTTATCATTTAAAAAGAATGTTGTACTAAGACGTAGAACCGTACGCATAATCCACAATAGCTATTAAAGAAACCATGAAAGTAAGCTCGTTTCAAGACACAATCACTTACCATTACAAAGATACTGCCTGCTTCTAGGTCTTCATTTCTGTAGCTATTCTTTCAGCCAGTTCTTTTCTCATTGTTTAGCATTCTCTTATTTCTGCCATGTCTATCAGCTGCTACTTTTTCTTCTCAGTATTTTCTTAGTGCCCGGGCCCAATCAGGGCAATATTCTTTGCCCGTATTGGTGTCCCTCATATAAAACAATACTCATACACACTCACACACGTATCCAGATATTACTTTCAATACCTTCTGGAATAGGCAATAAGAGATGCTTCCTGGAAAATACTCTTTCTAAGTAGGTCTCTGAGAGTTACCAAGACTTCCAGAGATCAAAAATGCTCACATAGAAAATATAAAAGGAAGACACGCACATACCATTACTCTGGTACACACGTACCCTACGTACAGTACCTTTTGACATTGGTAATTAAAGAAGTTTCCTGTGAAATAACTCTTATAAGTAGTTCTCAAAGAGTTAGCAGGCCTTCCGTTGAAAGGATAAGTGATTATATATTACGAAGCAGCCTGGGAGAGACACCCGGTGGTTTTCCAGTCGATGAACATATTTTCAGTTTTCGATATTGCCATTAATGAAATAAATTGGAACTGATATTTCGCAGTTATTCTGCTCTTCCTATTAACTAATTACTTCCTGAGTACTTAGTAATGCTAGTTCTCATATTTTTTATATGAACACTCTTATACCTTTGGTGTATTTTGTATACAG
>JAXCGZ010002246.1:25000-78881 GCA_037179515.1 Halocaridina rubra
GGAATGAGTTAACTTGGTGTGTGGATGGTCTGAGTAGAAGGAACTATGTAGTTGTGTTGGGTGACTTGAATGCCAGAGTGGGTGATGGATAGGTAGAAGGTGTTGTAGGAAAGTATGGGGTACCAGGTAGGAATGAGAGTGGCGAGAGACTGTAAGATATGTGTGGAGCAAGAGTTGGTGATAGGTAATAGTTTTTTCAGAGAAGTTGATAAATAAGTATACATGGATGAGAGTGGCAAATGGAAGAGTGAAAGAAAGAGCATTGATGGATTATGTGTTGGTAGCAAAGAGCCTGATTGGTAGAGTGAAAGATGTGCATGCAGTTAGGGGTGTGGCTGCTGGGATGTCAGATCATTTTTTGGTTGAAGCAAAAGTGGTAGTAGCAAGAGAGTGGGGAAATAGAGTGGGGGGATGTAGAAGGGAAATAGTGAAGGTGGAAGAGTTGAAAAAGCCAAAGAAGAGACAGGAATATCAGGACAGGTTGAGAGTGGCATATGACAGGGTGAAAGAAAGAGAAGTTGCAGAGTTAGAGGAGGAATAGGGGTTGATGAAAGAATGTTTTGTGGGACATGCAAGTGATGTGTGTGGAAAGAGGTTTGTTGGAGGTGGCATAAGGAGGGGCAGCATGTGGTGGAATGAAGGGGTGAAAATGAAAGTGGAAGAGAAAAAGAGGGCTTTTGAGGAATGGCTGCCGTGTAAAAGTAGGGAGAAGTATGAAAGATATAGGGAGAAAAATGTGGAAACCAAGCGGAAGGTAGAGGAAGAGAAGAGGCTGGCAAATGTTAGGTGGGGACAGGATTTTAGTAGGTCATATGAGGAGAATAAAAAGAAGTTTTGGAAAGAAGTGAAGAGAGCAAGGAAGGGTGAATCGAGGATGGAAGAGACAGTGAAAGATGTGAATGGACAGATGTTAAGAGGGACCGATGCAAGGAAAAGATGGGCAGAATATTTTGAGTGCTTGCTGAATGTTGAGGAAGATAGAGAGGCAGCTATAGTGGCAGTGGGGGGTGTTCAAGTGCCAGTAATGGGAGATGAAAATGAGAGAGAGATTACAAGAGAGGAGGTGAAAAGGGCATTTTATGAAGCGAAAGCAGGTAAAGCACCTGGAATGGATGGTGTGAGAGCGGAGATGTTGAAAGAAGGGGGTGTGACTGCATTGGAATGGTTAGTGAGAGTGTTTAATATATGCTTTATGTTGTCAATGGTGCCAGTGGAATGGGTGATTGCCTGTATAGTGCCCCTATACAAAGGTAAGGGAGATATGTATGAATGCAGTAATTTTAGGGGTATAAGTTTGTTGAGTGTGGTAGGAAAAGTGTATGGTAGGATACTGGTTAATAGGATTAGGGATAAGACAGAAAATGTGATCGCGGAAGTGCAGAGTGGCTTTAGGAGAGGTAGAGGTTGTATAGATCAGATTTTTATAGTTAGGCAGTTATGTGAGAAATATTTAGCAAAGGGTAAGGATGTGTATTTTGCATTTTTGGATCTGGAGAAAGCGTATGATAGAGTTGATAGAGAGGCAATGTGGAAAGTTTTGAGCTTATATGGAATCAATGGTAAATTGTTGCCTGCAATGAAGAGTTTGTATGAGGGCAGTAGAGCTTGTGTTAGGGTAGGGAATGAAGTGAGTGAGTGGTTTCCAGTTAGTGTGGGACTGAGACAGGGATGTGTGATGTCACCATGGCTGTTCAATTTGTATATTGATGGAGTTGTAAGAGAGGTGAATGAGCGAGTGCGTGGTCGAGGTTTGAGAATGGTAGATAGGGATGATAACGAGTGGGAGCTGAATCAGTTGCTGTTTGCAGATGATACTGTGGTGGTGGCAGATTCAGAGGAGAAGCTGTGTCAGTTAGTGTCAGAATTTGGAATGGTGTGTGAGAGACGGAAGTTGCGAGTGAATGTGGGAAAGAGTAAGGTTATGAGGTGTACAAGAAATGAGGATAGTGCTGGATTGAATGTTATGTTGAATGGAGAGACACTTGAGGAAGTTGATCAGTTTAAGTATTTAGGCTCGGTTATAGCTGCAAATGGCGGAGTGGAAGCAGATGTGTGTCACAGAGTGAATGAAGGATGTAAAGTGTTGGGTGCGTTGAATGGAGTGATGAAGAATAGAGGGTTGGAAATGAATGTTAAGAAAGTTTTGTATGAGAAAGTTGTTGTGCCAACTCTGATGTATGGATCAGAGTTATGGGGTATGAAAGTAAGTGAGAGACGGAAACTAAATGTGTTTGAGATGAAATGCCTGAGGAGTATGATTGGTGTATCTCGGTTGGATAGGGTTAGGAATGAAGTGGTAAGAGGAAGAACGGGTGTGAGGAGAGAAATTGCAGCCAGAGTAGATATGAATGTTCTGAGATGGTTTGGGCATGTGGAAAGGATGGATGATGAAAGACTACTGAAATAGGTGATGAATGCGAGAGTTGATGGGAGAAATGCTAGAGGGAGGCCAAGGTTTGGATGGATGGCTGGAGTAAGGAGAGCCCTGAATGATAGGAGGATGGATGTGAGGGAAGCAAGCGAGCGTGCTAGGAATAGGAATGAGTGGCGAGCAATTGTGATGCAGCTCTGATGGACATCTGCTGTTACCACGGGGCTGCGTCTTACAGACGGAGTAGGAGGAGTTGGCAGTTGTGAAGCGACACAGGTTGTGGAAGAGCCGGGAGGATGGGCTGTGGCACTCCAGCAGTGCCATCTGTACGGTCGCTAGCTCCCTCGTCATTGCCCATAGAGCAAAGTAATCCCCTTATTGTTTTCTCTCTTTGATGTCGGCTACCCCCCAGTTAAAGGGGGAAACAGCCAAGGTAGATAGATAGAATGTAGTTGTAGTTTTAATTGGTAATTGTCATTCAGTGAAAATCCTACTGCATTGCAAGAACATAGAGGAAACATATTGAAATCCATCTTGAATAATCTTGCTCATATATATTTATCTATCCATATATATACCAAAGCCATATTCCCCCTTATAAGGAGGGTGGCTGAGTCAGAGAAAATGCTTTGACTTTTTGTGGGAAGTAAATACAGAGTAGGGGCTTCCCAGTTCCCTCGCTTCACCCTATTTAGTCAACTTTTACGACACGCAGGAGGCCACTGAGGAAGTATTCTTCCCCCCTCCCTCAGTGAGATGGAAAAGAAAGAATAACATTAATTATTGATCAGCTTATTGACGTGATAATGATATACAAATTATTGTATTTATATATTTTTAAGTGTTATAAGAGCACCAGTAATATTCCATAATGTTATTGTAATAGGAAGTGAGATTCTTGATAAAACAAAGGGATGATTATATATTCATTCGTATATTCGCTTAAAGTAATGAGCGTCATCTGATTCGGCTGCATTATGTTATAAGATCTTTACTGTGCTATTTTTGCATTAAGGAGGGTTAGTCTGTAGCTGAAGTTTCTCAATACTGTACACTAATTAGTGACACATATATTGAACACATGATTTGAATTTTCTCTCTCTCTCTCTCTCTCTCTCTCTCTCTCTCTCTCTCTCTCTCTCTCTCTCTCTCTCTCTCTCTCTCTCTCTCTCTCTCTCTCTCTCTCTCTCTCTCTCTCTCTCTCTCTCTCTCTCTCTCAACCATAATAAAGATATTTCATAAAAGAAATTAAACCAGTCAACCAGAGGTGATAAGAAACTTATTTCCGATTTAATTCTGCTCTGTTCCTTTGTTTAATATTTCTGTATGTAAGTAATCTTTTCGGAATCTTTCAAAGAATGTTTTTAATTAAATATCTGGCATACCTTTCTATGTCCGAAACCTTTACTTTGTCTGTACATAGTGTGTGTGTATATATATATATATATATATATATATATATATATATATATATATATATATATATATATATATATATATATATATATATATATATATATATATATATATATTATGTGTGTGTGTGTGTGTGTGTTTGTGTGTGTGTGTGATTACCTAATTGTGATTACCTAATTGTGTTTACGGGAAAGAGCTCAAAGCTCGTATCTTCCCATCTCCTGATCGGTTCCATTTTTAGACTTAGTGATACTTATCATACCTGTCCTTAAAACTATGGATTGAGATAGCATTAACTACCTCCTCGCCTAGCGAATTCCAATTATCAACTACTCTTACACTGAAAAAGTATTTCCTTACATCCTGCAAACAAGTTTTCTTCCGAAGCTTCAAACTATGACCTCTAGTTCTAGAGCCAGCCATATCGAAATATCGATCCCTATCCACTCTATCATAACCATGAAGGAATTTAAAGACTGTCACCATATCCCCCCTTACTCTTCTAGCTTCGAGTGATGGCAAGTCTAATTCCCTCAGCCTCTCATCATAACCGAGATTGCGTATTTCTGGCACCAGTTTCGTGGCATGTCTTTGAACTTTTTCAAGCTTAGCTATGTGCTTTTTCAAGTGCGGATTCCAAAAGGGGGCTGCATATTCGAGTTTTGGCCTCACATAGGTTACATAAATATTTCTGAACATTTCCTTGTCCATGTGCCTGAAGGCTACCCTTACGTTTGATAAGAATGCATATGCTGCCCTTACTACGCCATTTATATGTATTTCTGGAGACAAATCTGCCAGTATGTTTACTCCTAGATCTCTCTCATTTTCTGTCTCTTGAAGTTGTACTCCAGCCACCGAGTAGTCAAGCTTGGGCCTTCTTGCACTTGTACCCATTCTCATTACCTTACATTTTGAGGTATTGAATTTCATTAGCCACTTTTCTGACCACTCATGCAGATTATTTAGATCCTCCTGAAGTTCTCTACCATTGTTCTCGTTTTTTACTTTCTTCACAATCTTTGCATCATCTGCAAACATATTCATGAATGCATTTACAGACTCTGGTAGGTCATTTACATATACAAGGAACAAAAGTGGCCCTAAAACTGAACCCTGTGGAACTCCACTACTAACTCTTCTCCATTCAGACACTGAGTGTCTTACTCTAACCCTCTGTTCCCTTCCTTCTAAGTAAGTTTTTATCCATTCCAAGACATTTCCACCTATTCTAGCAATTGATTGCAGCTTCCTAATAAGTCTCCCATGTGGAACAGTGTCAAACGCTTTCTGGAAGTCTAGGAATATGCAATCTGCCCAGCCCTCTCTTTCCTGTAAGATTTGGCTTACCTCATCATAAAATTCTAATAAGTTTGTTACTGTTGATCTTCCTTCTCTGAAGCCATGTTGCCTCACTGACAAAAAGTTGAAGGATTCCAAGTGAAGAGAGATATGTTTCCTTAGTAGTTTCTCCATAAGTTTGCAAACTATGCTGGTCAAGGAAACTGGTCTATAGTTCAGAGCCGTATCCCTCCTTCCCTTTTTGAAGATAGGTATCACATTTGCTTGTTTCCAGCATCTTGGAATCTCCCCCGACTCCAGTGACTCCTTAAATATGATACTTAGTGCCACTGATATTGTGTTTGCGCATTTTTTAAGCACATGAGGGGATATGTCATCAGGACCTGTAGCTTTATGAACATCTAAATCCATCAGCGCTTTGCATACCTCTGTGGCTGTAAGGTTGATGTTCTCTAGTACCGGCCCTTGAGCTTCTATCACTGCAATCTGAGGGGGTGGGGTATTTTCTACTGCAAATACTGACTGAAACTCCTTGTTCAATTCTTTGCAGATCTCTTCGTCCGTCTCAGTGATGCTTCCATCCGCTCTCTTTAGCCTTAAAACCTGTTCTTTTACCTTCAGTTTTCCTCTGATAAAGCTGTGGAAAAGCTTGGGATTTTCTTTAGCCTTCCTGGTGATGTCCCTCTCATAATCTCTCTCTGCCTCTCTCCTTTTACTTAGGTAGTCATTTCTTGCTCTTTTGTAGGTTTGCCAGGCATTTATGTTTTTTCTCCTCCTATACCTTTTCCAGCATTTGTCTCTCCACTCCTTAGCTCTTTTACACCCATTATCGAACCATTTCTCTCTGGCATGAATTACACCTACTTTGGTGACAGGTATGCAGCAATCTACTATCTTCCCATATTTCTCACAAAAGATGTCATACATTTCTTGTACAGATTTGTTGTAAAATAAGGTTCTCCAGTCAATAACTGCAAAAAGCTCATTCATTTTGATGTAATCTCCTTTCGGATAGTTCCTCCTCATGTCCTCAGTGCCTCTACTCTCAGGAAGAATGTCTTCAATGATATACTCCATCAACAACACACAGTGGTCACTCTTTCCAATTGGTGGTTCATACTCAATATTTTCAATATCCAACACATTATCTGTGAACACCAGATCAAGTAGTGATGGCTCATCCCCACCCCTGGCTCTTGTTGGTTCCATTACATGTTGGTGTAGGAAATTCCCTTGTACGCAATCTAGGAATCTTGCCCCAAATGAGTCCTCACCACTGTGTGGGTCAAGATTTATCCAATCTATCTCTTTATGATTAAAGTCTCCCATAATCAAAATCCTACATTTTTTCTCCCGCGCCATGTTAACAACTGAGTTTATGACTTCAATCGTACCTATATGACTTTCCTCATAAATTTCAAGCCTATTTTGGTTCCTTGGTGGGTTGTATACAACAGTTATTATAATGCTCTCTGACCCAGTATTTATGCGAGCAACAAGAAATTCCTTGAACTCACTTTCTATAGCCAAGTTTATTTCTTCAACTTGAATCCTCTCACTTATGAGCAGTGCTATCCCTCCACCAGTCCTCTCAGATCTTTCGACCCTTAGTATTCTGAAGCCCTTAGGAAAAACTGTGACACTGTTTATGTCCTCACTCAACTTAGTCTCTGTAATTGCTACTATATCTGCCTTACTGTTGTGAATCCTATCTTTTAATTCTACTGCCTTACCAGCTAATCCATCAGCATTTGTGTATAACAATCTTAATGAGGCCCCATCCCCTGATCTTCTGTCATTATCTTCTTTATCTCCCCTTTGTCTGGAAGTATTCTGTAACGAAAATTTTTCTTCTCTTCTTCATTTCTTTCATCATTTAACCTTCTTGCCTCTTGCAACAAGTTTTTGATCTTTCCCATCTCTTCCTGTGTTCTGTATCGTCTAATGAACACTTCTTTGCATTCTTGAAGGTCTTTTAGACTTTTTTTTCTCAACAATATTTCCCTACATGTCTCCCCTCTCTCAAAGGTTACTTTTGTTGGTCTCGGCTTTCCTTCCCTCGAATATTTACCTAGTTGGTGTATGTTTACAATATCCTCAGGACCACATACTACTCCAAGCTTTCTTATCAGGTCTACAACGTTAGCTTTATTTTCTTCAAGTCTCCCCTGCCATGTTGGCTCCTGGGATTCACTTATGCCTGAGATTACCACTGTCTTCTCCTTATCAAGTGCCTGTCTGATGAGTGGGTTTGCCCTTTCCATCACAACGTCTTTCATTTTTTCGATTACTGTCTCTTTATAGTCAACTGTTTGTATGTTTTCCAGTGCCACCACCTTTACAGCCTCTTTTACTGCCACATTCCCCTTTAGTGCATCAGCAAAGGACGTTTTCATGGCATCATTTTCCATATTCAGCTCCTGGAACTCTTTTCTGAACTGTTCAATGTTTTCCTTAATCTGAACATTCCAAGCAGCAATCTCGTCTCTCTCAGAAGAGAGCAGTGAACTAACATCTAATTCCTTTAGGTTGTCATTTAGCTGTTTGTTTTTATCTTCTTGTTTAGAAATTCTAGATTCTAGTTGACTCTTTTCCCCTTCCAGCTTCTTTATTCTTTTTTCTAGTTCCTTTCTCTCCTGCCCTTGTGCTTTATTTGCTTCCTCCAAAGATCTTATTTGTTCTCTGAGTGTTTCATTCTCTTTCATTTCTCCATCCATATTCCGAATTTTATCATCTAGGCTTGTAACCATTTCCTCTAACTTCTTGATTCTCTGTTTAAGTCCTCTGATGACTACCCCTTCTCCCGACCCATGGGTGGGAGAGGTTTGGGACAGAGATGGCTTCATTTTTATGTTCTCCCTCTCACAGAATATAGAAAGAAGACGAGAAAGAGGAAAAAAAAAAGAAAAGAGAAAAACTTCTAATTTACCTTCACACAGAATTTTTATATCTCCATATAAGTGCTATTTGGTGACTCAGTTTGTCTCCTTTCTGGTAACACACATCTTAACTTAAAAACTTGACCATGGTAATTTAAGTATAAAAAGAAAAAGAAAAACAAAAGTCAAACCTGAAGGAAAATTCGAATTTGTGTTCGAGGTGGCACCCACCTGTTTCTGTTATATATTCTTCCTAACTGATAAACTGACTTGCTAACCAAGATATGTTATCACGGGATTTAGTCTTTACATTTAACTCAATATATATACAAAATAACAAAATAGCAAAAGAGAAAGCTAAAAGAAAAGCAAAAAAAATGAAGAAAATAGGACTGCTGTACTACTTGGCAACTTAACTCAGTACTGTTGACAGGTGGGTATTTGGTAATTTTTTTTTCTTTTATTATTCAATTTTTTCGTGTATCAAACTAACTAACTAGTTAATATAGATGGGAAGGATACTGATTTTAACAATATATAGAACCACAGGATCAGGTAAAACGGCTCAAGAGCTTTCCCCAGTTTACACAAAAAATTAGGTAATGTGGTGTGATGGCTCCACGTCTGGCAACTCTTCTAGATTTCCCTCAAGGCAGAAACTGGACGGCAGCTTCTCTCTCTTCCTCACGAAAAAGTTCTCAATTTTTTTCCTTTAATATGAACAGTCTCGTCTTACAACAAATATTAGTTTTTGTACTCACAATACTCTGCAGGATTTCAGATTTATGGAAATTATGGTAAAGTTTTCCACTAAGCACTTTAGTCACTCGAAACAGTTAAAAATTTAACTTCTGTCATTATCTTCTTTATCTCCCCTTTGTCTGGAAGAACTCTGAAATGAAAATTTTTCTTCTCTTCTTCATTTCTTTCCTCATTTAACCTTCTTGCCTCTTACAATAAGTTTTTGATCTTTCCCATCTCTTCCTGTGTTCTGTATCATCTAATAAACACTTCTTTGAATTCTTGAAGGTCTTTTAGACTTTGTTTTCTCAACAATATATCCCTACATGTTTCCCCTCTCTCGAAGGTTTCTTTTGTTGGTCTCGGCTTTCCTCCCCTCGAATATTTGCCTAGTTGGTGAATGTTTACAATATCCTCAGGACCACAAACTACTCCAAGCTTTCTTATCAGGTCTACAACCCTAGCTTTATTTTCTTCAAGTCTCCCCTGCCATGTTGGCTCCTGGGATTCGCTTATGCCTGAGATTACCACTGTCTTCTCTTTATCAAGGGCCTGTTTAATCATTGGATTTGCCCTTTCCATCACAACGTCTTTCATTTTTTCGATTACTGTCACTTTATAGTCAACTGTTTGTATGTTTTCCAGTGCCACCACCTTTACAGCCTTTTTTACTGCCACATTCCCCTATAGTGCCTCAGCAAAGGAAGTTTTCATGGCATCATGTTCCATATTCAACTCCTGGAACTCTTTTCTAAACTGTTCAATATTTTCCTTAATTTGGACATTCCAAGCTGCAATCTCGTCTCTCTCAGAAGAGAGCAGTGAACTAACATCTAATTCATTTAGGTTGTCATTCAGCTGTTTGTTTTTATCTTCTTGTTTAGAAATTCTGGTTTCTAGTTCACTCTTTTTCCCTTCCAGTTTCTTTATTCATTTTTCTAGTTCCTTTCTCTCCTGCCCTTGTGCTTTATTTGCTTCCTCCAAAAATCTTATTTCCTCTCTGAGTGTTTCATTCTCTTTCATTTCTCTATCCATATTCTGATTTTTTTCATCAAGGCTTATAACCATTGCCTCTAAATCCTTGATTTTCTGTTTTAGTCTCCTAATAGCTTCCCCTCCCCCCGACCCATGGGTGGGAGAGGTTTGGGACAGAGATGGCCTCATTTTTATGTTTTCCCTCTCACAGAATATAGAAAGAAGAAGAGAAAGAGAAAAAAAGAGAGAAAAAACTTTTATTTAGGCTTTACACAGAATTTTTATATTTTCATATAAGTGTTATTTAGTGACTCAGTTTATCTCCTTTCTGGCAACACACATCTTAACTTAAAAATTTGACTATGGTGATTTGAGGATAAAAAGAAAAAAAAATGCTAATAAAAACAAAAGCAAAAGTCAACTGCAGGAAAATTCGAATTTGTATCTGAGGAGACACCCACCTGTTTCTGTTATATATTCTTCTTTAACTGATACACTCACTTGCTAACCAAGATATGTTATCATAGGATCAGACTTTACATTTAACTCAATATATATACAAAATAAAAAATAGTAAAAGAGAGAGCTAAAAGAAAAGAAAAAAAAACATTAAGAAAATAAGACAGCTGTGCTACTTGGCAACTTAACTCAGTACTATTGACAGGTGTATTTTTGGTATTTATTTTACTATTCTATTATTTCGTGTATCAAACTAACTAACAAGTTAATATAAATGGGAAGGATACTGATTTTAACAATATATGGAACCACAGGATCAGGTAAACGGCTTAAGAGCTTTCCCCAGTTTACACAAAAAATTAGGTAATGTGATGTGATGGCGTGTGTGTGTGAGTGTGATTACTTAATCGTGATTACCTAATTGTGTTTTCGGGAAAGAGCCCAAAGCTCGTATCTTCCCGCGTCCTGATCGGTTCCATTTTATACTTAGTGATACTTATCATCTATCCTTAAAACTATGGATTGAGATAGCATTAACTACCTCCTCGCTTAGCGAATTCCAATTATCAACAACTCTTACACTAAAAAATTACTTCCTTACATCCTGCAAAGAAGTTTTCTTACGAAGCTTCAAACAATGACCTAGAGCCAGCCATATTAAAATATTGACCCCTATCCACTCTTTCAAAACCATGAAGGAATTTAAAAACTGTCACCACGTCTTTCCTCATTCTTCTACCTTCGAGTGATGGTAAATCTAATTCCCTCAGTCTTTCATCATAACTGAGATTGCGTATTTCTGGCACCAGCTTCGTGGCATGTCTTTGAACTTTTTCCACCTTAACTATGTGCTTTTTCAAGTGTGGAATCCGAAAGGGGGTTGCATATTGAAGCTTTGGCCTCACATAGGCTACATAAATTTATCTGAACATTTCATTGTCCATGTGCCTGAAGGCCACCCTTTCATTTGCTAAGGAAGCATATGCTGCCCTTGTTATGCCATTTACATGTACTTCTGGAGACAAATCTACCAGTATCTTTACTCCTAGATCTCTCTTATTTTTTGTATCTCGAAGTTCCACTCCTGCCATTGAGTAGTCAAGATTGGGCCTTCTTGCACTTGTACCCATTCTCATTACCTTACGTTTTGAAGTATTGAATATCATTAGCCACTTTTCTGACTACTCATGCAGACTATTAAGATCTTCTTGAAGTTTTCTACCATTGTTCTTGTTTCTTACTTTTTTCACAATCTTTGCATCATCTGCAAACATATTCATGAATGAATTTACAGACTCTGGTAGGTCATTTACATATACAAGGAACAGTAGTGGCCCTAAAACTGAACCCTGTGGAACTCCATTACTAACTCTTCTCCTTCAAACACTGAGTGTCTTACTCTAACCCTCTGTTCCTTTCCTTCTAAGTAAGGTTTTATCTTTTCTAAGACATTTCCACCTATTCTTGCCATTGCTAGCAGCCTCTTAGTAAGTCTTCCATGTGATTACCTAATTGTGATTACCTAATTGTGTTTACGGGAAAGAGCTCAAAGCTCGTATCTTCCCGTCTCCTCATCGGTTCCATTTTATACTTAGTGATACTTACCATACCTGTCCTTAAAACTATTGATTGAAATAGCATTAACTACCTCCTCACTTAGCGAATTCCAATTATCAACTACTCTTACACTGAAAAAGTATTTCCTTACATCCTGCGAAGAAGCTTTCTTACGAAGCTTCAAACTATGACCTCTAGTTCTAGAGCCAGCCATATCAAAATATCGATCCCTATCCACTCTATCATAACCATGAAGGAATTTAAAGACTGTCACCATATCCCCCCTCACTCTTCTAGCTTCGAGTGATGGTAAGTCTAATTCCCTCAGCCTCTCATCATAACTGAGATTGCGTATTTCTGGCACCAGTTTCGTGGCATGTCTTTGAACTTTTTCAAGCTTAGCTATGTGCTTTTTCAAGTGCGGATTCCAAATGGGGGCTGCATATTCCAGTTTTGGCCTCACATAGGTTACATAAATATTTCTGAACATTTCCTTGTCCATGTGCCTGAAGGCTACCCTTACATTTGATAAGAAGGCATATGCTGCCCTTACTATGCCATTTATATGTATTTCTGGAGACAAATCTGCCAGTATGTTTACTCCTAGATCTCTCTCATTTTCTGTCTCTTGAAGTTGTACTCCAGCCACCGAGTAGTCAAGCTTGGGCCTTCTTGCACTTGTACCCATTCTCATTACCTTACATTTTGAAGTATTGAATTTCATTAGCCACTTTGCTGACCACTCATGCAGATTATTTAGATCCTCCTGAAGTTCTCTACCATTGTTCTCGTTTTTTACTTTCTTCACAATCTTTGCATCATCTGCAAACATATTCATGAATGAATTTACAGACTCTGGTAGGTCATTTACATATACAAGGAACAAAAGTGGCCCTAAAACTGAACCCTGTGGAACTCCACTACTAACTCTTCTCCATTCAGACACTGAGTGTCTTACTCTAACCCTCTGTTCCCTTCCTTCTAAGTAAGTTTTTATCCATTCCAAAACATTTCCACCTATTCTAGCCATTGATTGCAGCTTCCTAATAAGTCTCCCATATGGAACAGTGTCAAACGCTTTCTGGAAGTCTAGGAATATGCAATCTGCCCAGCCTTCTCTTTCCTGTAAGATTTGGCTTACCTCATCATAAAATTCTAATAAGTTTGTTACTGTTGATCTACCTTCTCTGAAGCCATGTTGACTCACTGACAAAAAGTTGAAGGATTCCAAGTGAAGAGAGATATGTTTCCTTAGTAGTTTCTCCATAACTTTGCAAACTATGCTGGTCAAGGAAACAGGTCTATAGTTCAGAGCTATATCCCTCCTTCCCTTTTTGAAGATAGGTATCACATTTGCTTGTTTCCAGCATCTTGGAATCTCCCCCGACTCCAGTGACTCCTTAAATATGATACTTAGTGCCACTGATATTGTGTTTGCGCATTTTTTAAGCACATGAGGGGATATGTCATCGGGACCTGTAGCTTTATGAACATCTAAATCCATCAGCGCTTTGCATACCTCTGTGGGTGTAAGGTTGATGTTCTCTAATAAAGGCCCTTGAGCTTCTATCACTGCAATCTGAGGGGGTGGGGTATTTTCTACTGTAAATACTGACTGAAACTCCTTGTTCAATTCTTTGCAGATCTCTTCATCCGTCTCAGTGATGCTTCCATCCGCTCTCTTTAGCCTTAAAACCTGTTCTTTTACCTTCAGTTTTCCTCTGATAAAGCTGTGGAAAAGCTTGGGATTTTCCTTAGCCTTCCTGGTGATGTCCCTCTCATAATCTCTCTCTGCCTCTCTCCTTTTACTTAGGTAGTCATTTCTTGCTCTTTTGTAGGTTTGCCAGGCATTTATGTTTTTTCTCCTCCTATACCTTTTCCAGCATTTGTCTCTCCACTCCTTAGCTCTTTTACACCCATTATCGAACCATTTCTCTCTGGCATGAATTACACCTACTTTGGTGACAGGTATGCAGCAATCTACTATCTTCCCATATTTCTCACAAAAGATGTCATACATTTCTTGTACAGATTTGTTGTAAAATAAGGTTCTCCAGTCAATAACTGCAAAAAGCTCATTCATTTTGATGTAATCTCCTTTCGGATAGTTCCTCCTCATGTCCTCAGTGCCTCTACTCTCAGGAAGAATATCTTCAATGATATACTCCATCAACAACACACAGTGGTCACTCTTTCCAATTGGTGGTTCATACTCAATTTTTTCAATATCCAACACATTATCTGTGAACACTAGATCAAGTAGTGATGGCTCATCCCCACCCCTGGCCCTTGTTGGTTCCATTACATGTTGGTGTAGGAAATTCCCTTGTACGCAATCTAAGAATCTTGCCCCGAATGAGTCCTCACCACTGTGTGGGTCAAGATTTATCCAATCTATCTCTTTATGATTAAAGTCTCCCATAATCAAAATCCTACATTTTTTTTCCCGTGCCATGTTAACAACTGAGTTTATGACTTCAATAGTACCTATATGACTTTCCTCATAAACTTCAAGGCTATTTTGGTTCCTTGGTGGGTTGTATACAACAGTTATTATAATGCTCGCTGACCCAGTATTTATGCGAGCAACAAGAAATTCCTTGAACTCACTTTCTATAGCCAAGTTTATTTCTTCAACTTGAATCCTTTCACTTATGAGCAGTGCTATCCCTCCACCAGTCCTCTCAGATCTTTCAACCCTTAATATTCTGAAACCCTTAGGAAAAACTGTGACACTGTTTATGTCCTCATTCAACTTAGTCTCTGTAATTGCTACTATATCTGCCTTACTGTTGTGAATCCTATCTTTTAATTCTACTGCCTTACCAGCTAATCCATCAGCATTTGTGTATTGCTTTCTGGAAATCTAAGAATATGCAATCTACTCAGCCCTTTCTTTCCTGTAAGATTCGGCTTACCTCATCATAAAATTCAAGTAAGTTTGTTACTGTTGATCTACCTTCTCTGAAGCCATGTTGTCTCACTGACAAAAAGTTGAAGGATTTCAAGTGAAGAGAGATATGTTTCCTTAGTAGTTTCTCCATAGCTTTGCAAACTATGCTGGTCAAGGAAACAGGTTTATAGTTTAGAGCCATATCCCTCCTACCCTTTTAGAAGATAGGTACCATGTTCGCTTGTTTCCAGCATCTTGGAATCTCCCCTGACTCCAGTGACTTTTTAAATATGATACTTAGTGCCGCTGATATTTATTTCGAGCATTTTTTCCGTACATAAGAGGATATATTATCAGGACCTTTAGCTTTATGGGCATCTAACTCCTTCAGCGCTTTGCATACCTCTGTGGCTGAAAAGATGATGTTCTCTATTACTGGCTTATGAGCTTGTACCTCTGTAATCTGAGGGGGTGGGTTATTTTCTACTGTAAAAACTGACTGAAGCTCCTTGCTCAATTCTTTGCAGATCTCTTAATTCGTCTCAGGGATGCTTCCATATGCTATCTTTAGCTTCCAAACCTGTTCTTTTACCTTCAGTTTTCCACTGATAAAGCTGTGGAAAGTTTGCAATTTTTTTTAGACTTCTTGGTGGTATCGCTTTAATAGTTTCTCTCTGCCTCTATTCTTTTACTTAGGTGATCATTTCTTGCTTTTTTATAAGTCTGCCATGCATTTACGTTTTTTCTCCTCCTATACCTTTTCCAGCATATGTCTGTTCGCTCCTTGGCTCTCTTACACTCATTATTGAACCATTTCTCTCTGGCATGAATTACTCCTATTTTGGTGACAGGTATGAAGCAGTATATTATTTTTCCATATTCCTAACAAAAGATGTTGTAAATTTCTTGTACAGATTTGTTGTTAAATAAGGTCCTTCAGTCAATAACTGCAAAATGCTCATTCATTTTGATGTAATCTCCTTTTGGATAGTTCCTCCTCGTGTCTTCAGTGCCTCTACTTTCAGCAGACCATATTCGATGATATACTCCATCAACAACACACAGTGGTCACTCTTTCAAACTGGTGGTTCATACTCAATTTTTTCAATATCCAACACATTATCTGTGAATACTAGATCAAGCAGCGATGGCTCATCCCTTTGCTGGCCCTCATTGGTTCCAGTACATGTTGGTGTAGGAAATTCCCTTATATGCAATCCAGGAATCTTGCGCGAATGAGTTCTCACCACTGTGGGGATTAATGGAATACGTGACATTATGGGGAAGAGTAGAGTAAACATCAAGAAAAGCTAATATTTCCAAGGAAACTATTTTTTTTTTTTAGTTTTGATGGCATAGACAAGACCTTTTTATTTAAAATGAAATTAAATAAAAAAATGCATTCAATTATCCAATCTATCTCTCTATGATTAAAATCTCCCATAATCAAAATCCTACATTTTCTCTCCTGTACAGTGTTAACAACTGAGTTTATAACTTCAATAGAACTTATATAACTTTCCTAATAAACTTCTAACCTATGTTGGTTCCTTAGTGGGTTATATGCAACATTTATTATAATGCTTTCTGGCCCAGTATTTATGCGAACAACAAGAAGCTCCTTGAACTCACTTTCTATAGCAAAATTCATATCTGTAACCTGAAACCTTTCACTTATAAGTAGTGCTATCCCTCCATCAGTCCTCTCAGATCTTTCAACCCTTAATATTCTGAAACCCTTAGTAAAATCTGTGACACAGTTTATGTCCTCGCTTAACTTAGTCTCTGTAACTGCTACTATATCTGCCTTACTGTTTTGAATCCTATCTTTTAATTCTACTGCCTTACCAGCTATTCCATCAGCATTTCCACTGTCCAGTCCAGCTCCAGTAGCAATTGGACCTCCTCCTCTCCTTTCTCTGCCAGCAGCCATCAGTTGAAGCCGACTCCACCCAGCAGTTTGACGGGATTTCCTCCTCCACTACTTTCCACGACAATCTGGTTCTAGCTCCAGTAGCGATAGGACCTCCTCCTCTCCTCTCTGCCAGCAGTTGAAGCTGACTAAGTTTCTACAAAAAACGAACCTAAGTATCTCTGTCCTCTTTCTTTCTCTTTCACGAGAGCCAAAGAAAGAAACAGAAAGATTGTTTTTGTGCTTCCATTTCTGTATTAGTTGACCACAAGTTGTTGTGTTCTATAATTCTAATTATTTCTACCTGCTCTTCACTCTCTTTTACGAGAGTTGGGAAGAGAATGAGAAATAGAAAGTGTTCAAGTTTTTACTTTGTTTTTATCTCTTTTGTGATGGGACCTCCTCCTCTCCTCTCTACCAGTAGTAGTTGAAGCCTACTCTTCCCACCAGTTGAAGAGATTTCCTCCTCCTCCACTACTTTCCCTGGTCGGAAGTTGGAAGTTTCTAAAAAAAAAAAAAAGAACCTAAGTATCTCTGTATTCTTTTATTCTTCTCTCACGAGAGTCAAAGAAAGAAACAGAAATATTGTCTTTGCTTTGTTTTGTTGTCGTGTTTTTGTTTTTGTTTTGTTTTAGTTGAACACAAGTTATTGTGTATTCCATAATTCTATAGAAAGTGTTCAAGTTTTCATTTTGCATTTATTTTTCTGTTTGCTTTTCCCTCCTTCACGGGAGCTATGAGGAGAAATAGAAAGACCACTTTTGGTGGTGAGCATACTTTGTAGTGTGCCTCATAACCGAGGTTATCTATTGTTTATTTTTTGTTGGCCTTTTTCTCTCTTACGAGAGTTGGGAAGAAAGATGGAAGGATTGTTTTTAGATATAAAACGAGTGTTATAGTGTTCCACTTAACTTTCCAGCCACAAGGCTTCTATATTTTATTAAACAAAATTGACAAGTAAACAGTGCAAGTGATATAATATACTTAGTGAAAATCTGTGAATATCCATGAATAGTCGTTAGTCGTGGCCTCTACCGTTTCTCCTGCTCCCCCCAGAGGGGGGAATGAAACTCGACCCCCTCAAGAGGGGTGGACGGTTGTGGGGAAGAAGAAGAGGCCAAGGACGGCCTCTGGCAGCAGTCAGGAGAGTGCTGCTGCCCCAGTATCCCCCCCAGCCCCAAAGTCCGATGCCATTAGAGTGCCCATCTTTAAGTTCAGTGTCCAGGCTCCTTCCAATAAAGAGGCATATGACCTAATTAGAGAGTTGGAAAACCAGCTCACCGTGTTTGACTGTACAATCAAGCCAAATGTACAGGGTGAATTCATCATCTACCCATCCACCGTAGAAGCCACAAAGAAGATCCGCGACCTCAACTCACCTCACTTGGCAGAGATGAATCCTGCTCAAAAAATAAGGAAATACATCCTTATTGGTTTACCTGTTGCTCGGTCAGTTGACCTACTAACCAAGTAAACGTATATAACTGCTTCCTCACGTTGCTCCTCCAAAATTGAAGGCCAACCCATCCCCTCCAAACAAGTTCTGGTACACATCTGTGGTCCACCCCCTGCTGGGGTAAATTCAACCTAAGAGACTACATCCTAGAACCACTGAGATGTTTCTGTTGCCAAAGATTTGGGCAATATCAAAACAGTTGCCATCTCCCAGAGAGATGTGCACACTGTAGTGGGGAATATTCCACTGACCGCTACCTCAACAAATTTAAGGCCAAAGAAGCAACAGTTCCCAAGAAAACCGCCATGCATGGAACAACCGCTGTCCAGAAAGGCTGAGGAGGATTCCTCAAAGAGATCCTCCCTCTGCTCCTGCCATAAAACTACACCACCTCCAACTTCACCCCTGCTCCTCCCCCATCTCCAATCCTTGGCAAACCCCTTCCTGACCCATCCAGACCATACCTCCCCACCCAAAACCCTTCACACAACACTAACCTGGCTCCTGGCACACAGATCACACCTCCTACAGCTCCTACTCCTACACCAACTCCATCCATCCCATCACACAACACGCACACTCCCACCATCCCCCCAAACAACACTCACACTCCCACCATGCCCTCACACAATACTCACACCAACATCTCCACCCAAAGCAACTCTCAAACACACAATATTGTCACATGCAACACTCAGACCACACACACCCCCCCTCACCACACCAGGTCCCGGGACCCAAGGCTTACATCCCATACCCCCACACCTCAACAGCCTATCCACATACCTTCTTCTGCCTCCTCTCCCCAATAACAAACCTGCTTCAAAGTAGATGAGCTCACCAACCTTATTACTCAGGCCATTCAGGCAGCCATTTGACTCCTTGCAGCCAACGCCTCTCCTAAAGATGCCTACAATTAAGTCATCGAAGTAACTCATTCCATCGTTGCCCAAGGCCTTGTCGACAGGAACCACTGCCAGCCTCAAAAGACCACCACTCCTACCACCTCCACCTCCTGAAATCATCATGATGTCTAATATCGGGATCCTACACTGTAATGCCCAGGGTCTCAGACATAAGGTACAACACCTGGAAGGCATTGCCAAGGCTGACAACATAGAAGTCATCATGGTTCAAGAAACCCTGTGTACGGAGCAAAACACTCCAAAAATCTCAGGATATCAAGGATTCTACCATCACAGGACTCCAGGAAAGAACAGAGGCAGTGCCACCTCCATCAAGATAGACATGTTAGCCAAGATAATAACCTGACCAGTCTTTTGTGGCAAAGATGTGCATGTCCTCGCTGTTAACATCAAACTTCAGGGCAGCTGCATAGATCTGTACAACATTTACAGAGAACACGATGGTGGCTTAGACCTGTCTACCCTCTTCGGGTTAGCCAGCCATCGTGACTTTAATGCGCATCATCCAAGATTCAGGTATGAGCATTCCTGCGCTGCAGGCAGACACATCATGAGCCTGCTGGATGACCAAGAAGACGTCACCCTTCTCAACAATCATGAGCCAACTCATGACAGAGGTGGAATACTGGACTTCACCTTTGTCTCCAATTCCCTAAGGCAAGATGCCACATGGAGAGTTCATCTCCTGGTCACAAGCGACTACTACGGGATCCATCTTATGCTGCCAATTCCTGAAATCTTCCAAATCCCTGCTCCTCCCCCTCGATGGAATTTCAAGAAGGCCGACTGAGGTAGATTGCAGGAGCAGCTCAGCAATTGGTATTCAGCCTACACACCATCTGGAGACATTGACCAAGCTGAGGCTGAGCTAGTCAATGTCCTGCAAGCTGCAGAAAATTCTTCCATCCTCCTCTGTAAGCCACAACACACTACTCATCGTGACAGGTGGTACTACTGTGACAGAGTTAAAGAACTCAATCATCGGCTCAACGTCATCCAGAAAATGCAAAGAAAACGTCGCACTGAAGACGCCTAAAGCACCCTCCAGGCAGTCAAAGAACATGTCCATGAAGAGACACACACAATTAAGAGGAAAAAATGGCTTGAGTGGTGTACCACCCTAGATGCTCACACCTCTGTGGGCCAGATGTGGAGGAGCATTAACTCCTTTGCTAAAGGAAAACCTCCTAAAACCATCCCCCACAGGGATCCCAGCAGGGCAGCAGAAAAACTCTCCGTCAAATTCGCGGAAAGAGCAAGCTCCAACCAGCTCCCCATCATCACCAGAACAACTCTTCAGGACCTCACCACGGCAAGATGGGAAGAAATAGAAGAGGCCATCAACACTGAAGACCAACCAGATGCCCTCTTCTCTCTAATTGAGCTACAAAGGGTAAGTTAAAGCTCTAAGAACACAGCCCTAGGTGCTGATAGAATCACATACTCGATGATTCAAAATATGAGGCCCCAAGGGGAGCTTGCTCTGCTCTCTCTGATCAAGTCAACATACACACCAAGAATCAGACCAGCCTCATGGAACAGAGCAGACATTCAGCCATCCCAAAACCACAGGACCCTGACAACCCTTGCCCCATCTCCCTCCTGAGCTGCCTGAGCAAGACGGCAGAAAAGATGGTACTCAACAGAGTTTGCTGGAAATGCCCACCCTTCCCAGAAAACATGTTTGCCTATCAGCCTGGTTTAGGCACCTCAGAATGCATAGCCTCCATGCTATCATATATCAAAAACTGCCGTGGATACATCATTTTTCTAGACCTAGAGAAGGCCTTTGAACTAGCCAATGTGCCGGCGATACTCTCAGCTCTCGTTGCGAAACAGATCAAAGGAAACCTTCTCTCATAGATCAAGCAGAGCCAACAAAACCTTAGTGCTCGAGTCAAAGTGCACTACCACATGGAGCCAAACTCTTCATTTATGCAGATGACTTTACCCTTGTCACAATAGGTGACAGAAGCTCCAACAAGACCCAGTGCTGCCTCATCAAGATTCACCAAGCGTCCATCTCACTCGGAGTTAAAATCAATGCCTGCAAGACCAAGGCCCTCCCCATCCACCAGCAGCGACCAGACACTAATTTGGTCATTGACTATGAGCCTGTGGACTGGGTTACTAAGCACCCATACCTGGGTGTACACATCGATGGCAGACTAACCTTTGGACCAGAAATTCAACACTTGCACGACAAATGCAGCCAGCAACAAGCAGTCCTTTGTTGGATGTCGGGCCCCTACAACAGCGCATCCTTCAGTGTCCTCAAAACCTTCTATGTACAAGCCATACACAGCCTCATAGACTAAGCTTGTCCCACACTCTGGCTACTAAAAGACCAACAATGGGACAAGATAGAAGTAATACAGAATAACGTCATGCGTACCATGCTAGGAGCCCCCATGTGGACCAAGAGAGAAAACATCCAGCTATAATCTGGCCTCTTGCCACTCAAATTTAGACCTCAACAAAAACTAACCCTCTTTGTGGCCAAAACCACCACTGCCAAACATACCTGCCTCACTGGCACAAATCTCCAGCTCTCAATTGCCACCCCAACCACCATCCTAAAATCTGGGCGGCCAAGGTCTGTGCTGGCCTGCAAGCACTGCCAGTCAGAGTAGGCATCCGAGCCAAGATGCAGAACATTCCGCCTCCTGAATACCGAAGCCCACCCCCATGGAATGACCAACCACTCAACATAAAGATCGAGCTCCCTGACAACCCCAAAAGCTCAGTAAACTGGCTTGTCCTTAAAAGCATATACAAGGACAAAATTCAGAGCTGGAGAAGGCCAAACTCCCAAGTCTTCTGCACTGATGGATAAGTAAATAAAAAACTGGAGCCTCAGCTGCCGCCTTCACCACCGGAAACCACGTTCAATCCTGGAGGCTGTCAAACTCCTGCTCCTCGCTCCAGACTATACTTGTTGCCATAGCCAATGCCATGAATTTCTTCACCCAGCAAGGAGCTGACCATGCCCTAATTCTCTATGACTCTAAAGGTGCTTACCGGCCATCAAGAAGCCACTCCTCAGAGACAATGTACGCACCATCACCATCATATTCAACCTCTACCACAGAATAATCAGCCTTGGAAAAGCCATCACTCTTGCCTGGATTCCCAGCCATGTTGGCATCAAGGGAAGTGAGGAAACCGATCAGGCCACCATACAAGCCACTCTTAGAGCAGAAATCCAAATATCTCTGCCTCCTGGGATTCAACAGATAAGAACCAAAGCCACCAAGTCACTCCTTAACGTCTTACTAACTAGACACAACCTGTGCACAAACACCGGCTTTCCCTCCACCTGGTGGTAGAAAGTCACCACCAATCTTCTGCATATCACCCTGCCCAAGAACCTTCGATGAAGCACGGCGGTCAATGTGTACCGTCTGAGACTCGGGTACAAGTGCACCTGGTGAATAGTGGAGGATATCATCAGGGAGTGCACCTTTGCCAGGAAGCCTCACCACATCCACTGCTCCACTACATCCTCGAATGCGATTCCTTTTCAGGAATTCGACGGAAAATTGGTGCCCCTGAAACATCCAGCATAGATCCCAATGCCCTTCATATTGCTAGATCCATAATCAGTCTAGCAACAAACAACTACATGGACAGTCTACTGAATACCAACAGGCAATACCCACCACTCAGATAACTATGTAATAACTTTCAATCATCACCAAAACATGAGTTCATGAGGTTGAGAACCAATTTCCCAACCTATCCAGGGCTACTAAAAGAATATTGGTTTGATGTAAAGTAATAATCCTCAGCTGAGGCGTCAGGTCGAGGGTTCGCGCCCCGCCACGGTCTGAGGTTAGCAAAGGCATGCACTCAGCGTAAGGATTACATCTGCCAAAACCAGTCCTTCGCAAAAAGGCAATCGTCCTAGCCCTTGGTTGATAAGGGAGTCCGTGACGTAAAACCGGAACAGATTAGTACAACCCCACCTGCAGGCAAAAAAGGGAAGGTCCGGTCACCCTCAAGGGAATATATCATCATCATCATTTGTGTACAGCAATCTTAGTGAGTGTGTGTAATTACATAACTGTAATAACCTAATTGTGCTTGCGGGAAAGAGTCTGAAGCTCGTAACTTCCCAACTCCTGGTTGATACCATTTTGTACTTAGTGATACTTATTATACTTGTCCTTAAAACTATGGATTGACTTAGCATTAACTACCTCCTCGCTTAGCAAATTCCAATTATCAACTACTCTTACACTAAAGAAAAGTACTTCCTTACATCCTGCAAAGATGTTTTCTTACGAACCTTCAAACTATGACCTCTAGTTCTAGTGCCAGCCATATAATAATACTGATACCTATTCACTCTGTTATAACCATGAAGAAATTTTCATTTTATCAATTTATCAGTATTACATTTCCGTTTACTATCAGTATTATCTATTTCTTCATAAAATTCATGTTTTGTTTATTGTATTTCTATTTAGCATCATCAGTGTTATTAAATTTGTTTTGATCTATTTGTCATGCAAAACTATACGAACTTCAGTTTAGGTATACTGGTTATATAAGTATTAATGGAGTTATCTAAAAAGATGATTAAATATCTTGCATAGGGATTGACGTATTCCAGTGTTAATTAAAACTTATCAGTTATATTTTGATAAGCATTTGGTGATGATGTTGGTGTGATGATGATGATGATGATAAATTATGAGTGAGACACTAGGATGGGGGAAGAAAATTGCTATCATCGTGCCTAGGCATGAAGAAAAATAAAGCAAAGAGAAAAAGAGATGGGAAGTGTTGTTACTTGTTAGATGCGAAGTAATAATAGGAAATGTGTTACAAACACATGAACCCAGCCACTGAAGGGGGCAAGCCAGCCACAACTTGGTGCCAGTCCCAAGCCCGGGTAAATGGGGAGGGTTGGCGGCACACAAGAATATGATGCTGCGTAGATGTAGACATACAAAAGGATCCGTGTGTGTGTGTGTGTGAGATTACCTAATTGCGATTACCTAATTGTGTTTACGGGAATGAGCACAAAGCTCGTATCTTCCCGTCTCCTGGTAGGTTCCATTTTGTACTTAGTGATACTTATCATACCTGTCCTTAAAACTATGGATTGAGTTAGCATTAACTACCTCCTCGCTTAGCCAATTCCAATTATCAACTACTCTTACACTGAAAAAGTATTTCCTTACATCCTGCAAAGAAGTTTTCTTACGAAGCTTCAAACTATGACCTCTAGTTCTAGAGCCAGCCATATCAAAATATCGATCCCTATCCACTCTATCATAACCATGAAGGAATTTAAAGACTGTCACCATATCCCCCCTCACTCTTCTAGCTTCAAGTGATGGTAAGTCTAATTCCCTCAGCCTCTCATCATAACTGAGATTACGTATTTCTGGCACCAGTTTCGTGGCATGTCTTTGAACTTTTTCAAGATTAGCTATGTGCTTTTTCAAGTGCGGATTCCAAAAGGAGGCTGCATATTCGAGTTTTGGCCTCACATAAGTTACATATATATTTCTGAACATTTCCTTGTCCATGTGCCTGAAGGCTACCCTTACATATGATAAGAAGGCATATGCTGCCCTTACTATGCCATTTATATGTATTTCTGGAGGCAAATCTGTCAGTATGTTTACTCCTAGATCTCTCTAATTTTCTGTCTCTTGAAGTTGTACTCCTGCCACCGAGTAGTCAAGCTTGGGCCTTCTTGCACTTGTACCCATTCTCATTACCTTACATTTTGAAGTACTGAATTTCATTAGCCACTTTTCTGTCCACTAATGCAGACTATTTAGATCTTCCTGAAGTTCTCTACCATCCAAGGTTGGATTTCTTTTAACCTTCTGTGGTGTAGTGGTAGCGCCTTGACTTAGTAATCATAAGTCCTAGGTTCGAGTCCCGGTCGGGGTAAAAAATGATTCATGTTTTCACATATATAATGTGCTTATTTGGTTATTGTAATGCCCGAATGAGATTGGGAATCGAATTAAATGCTAAAATGAAGCCACGAGTGAGGTTGGGGAAACTGTAATATGAACATAGTGGCATTCAGTTAGAATGCGTTCATTCCTAAGTATAGCAGATATAAGCTATAAGGTTGGATTCCTTTTAACCTTCTGTGGTGTAGTGGTAGCGCCTTGACTTAGTAATCATAAGTCCTAGGTTCGAGTCCCGGTCGGGGTAAAAAATGATTCATGTTTTCACATATATAATGTGCTTATTTGGTTATTGTAATGCCCGAATGAGATTGGGAATCGAATTAAATGCTAAAATGAAGCCACGAGTGAGGTTGGGGAAACTGTAATATGAACATAGTGGCATTCAGTTAGAATGCGTTCATTCCTAAGTATAGCAGATATAAGCTATAAGGTTGGATTCCTTTTAACCTTCTGTGGTGTAGTGGTAGCGCCTTGACTTAGTAATCATAAGTCCTAGGTTCGAGTCCAGGTCGGGGTAAAAAATGATTCATGTTTTCACATATATAATGTGCTTATTTGGTTATTGTAATGCCCAAATGAGATTGGGAATCGAATTAAATGCTAAAATGAAGCCACGAGTGAGGTTGGGGAAACTGTAATATGAACATAGTGGCATTCAGTTAGAATGCGTTCATTCCTAAGTATAGCAGATATAAGCTATAAGGTTGGATTCCTTTTAACCTTCTGTGGTGTAGTGGTAGCGCCTTGACTTAGTAATCATAAGTCCTAGGTTCGAGTCCCGGTCGGGGTAAAAAATGATTCATGTTTTCACATATATAATGTGCTTATTTGGTTATTGTAATGCCCGAATGAGATTGGGAATCGAATTAAATGCTAAAATGAAGCCACGAGTGAGGTTGGGGGAAACTGTAATTTGAACATAGTGGCATTCAGTTAGAATGCGTTCATTCCTAAGTATAGCAGATATAAGCTATAAGGTTGGATTCCTTTTAACCTTCTGTGGTGTAGTGGTAGCGCCTTGACTTAGTAATCATAAGTCCTAGGTTCGAGTCCCGGTCGGGGTAAAAAATTATTCATATATATATATATATATATATATATATATATATATATATATATATATATATATATATATATATATATATATATATATATATAAGAGGGGGAGTAGAGGGGAGAATAACTTCTCCCCAAACTGTTTTCCTTTTTTGATGTCAGCTACCCCCCAATTAAAGGGGGAAACAACCAAGGTATATGTATGTATATATATATATCAAGTAATAGTTCTTTTTTTAAGTTCCCCCCTCTCCCACTTCGTACTAATCTCGTACTTATCCTCCTTGGGCACTCATTGTCACGTGTACTGGACCATTCCCAAACAGAGTCAAATTTAATCATCTGAGGGAATTCACTGACTTCTTTTCATATGGGGGGAGGGCGTTGCTCTGTATTTTCGTAACCCATGAAGAATCAGAACCTGCCTTCCATCAACAGGGAAGATAAGTTAGGTTAGGTTAGGTGAGGTTAGAAGTTGAGCTTACTGTCCTACCTCAAATTCTAACGTGACTTAACCTAAGCTAATATTTCGGGTTAAAAAGTTTCCCACGACCACTATATGTGTCAATCCTGAGAGGGTATTAAAATGGCAGGAGACGTCTAAATATGCAGGTAAAATCAGCCCAAAGTCCCGTCAAGCAAGTGTTTATGAGAGCAACCCGTGAAATATGGAAGGTGATATTTAGGTTTTCAACATGAGAAGGGCTTGTATGTGTGGTCAGTCACCTGATGTGACACAACTATGGGAAAGTGTTGTGGGAACCAGGTAAAGATAATGACTTATAATGCATTAAATAATCTCTCTGGCCTAGGCTGCATTCCATTGTTCAAGTATCCTTTACTTCTTATATTTTCTGTTTCCTTTAGACCACTTTTTTTATTTTTATTTTTTTTTTAAGAAAGAATGATAATATAAAGAATTAGGGATCAAGTAAAGATATTTATTCTCAGTACAGTACATTAAATAACTCTGTAAATTGCTAGAATAGGTTAAGTAAGGTTAGATTAGGTTAAGTTAATGCATGACCAAACCTAACCTAACATAACAATGTACGAGGTTATTTTATGTATTGGGAGTCGTTATCTTTACCTGATCCATAATTAGTAGTCTGTATAAATTTCTTTTCCTTAATATTTAATTAAGTGGTTAAATTTTTGTATAGGTTCTAATTCTTCAGCTGGTGGTAAACATGATGTCTATAATCTTTAGTTGGTCGCTGATAATAAAAGCCAAGCTTAAATTCTAACCTAATTTAAGCTAGCCCGACCTACCCTTGATAAAAGACAGGAATCAATTCTTCATTATCCCTGTGAGATGTTTACGGATTTCCGGGGGGTACAGTAGTAGATAAGTGTTGGTAACTGGCCACTAAACCGCTAGTTGTGATAAAATAGATAGGAGTTGTGGATGATAGTAAGGATGGCTTAGATGGCAAACGGAGATGCCAGGGTAGTAAAATGTCACATTAAAATAAAATTTTATGCACATATTTCTTTTTATTCACCTATCCATTGTGCATGGCAACAGAAAACTTATATAAATTAGGTTAGTTTATACTATAAGATTAATGTTACTCATTATCTATGAAGCAGCCACATTATGCATGTGTTTATGTAGGAGTAGCTACCACTCGTCTCTCATATGCTGTTGCTATGGGCACATGTGTTTCATTATTTTCTGTGGTAATTGCTACAGTTTAATCACAAAGACCATCATATTCCTAATTAAGATCAATGTTAAGCTTGCATGTATATTATTTGTTCTTGCAATAATATTCTGGTGAATGGTCAGCCATTTGATAAGACTTTAGCCATTTCCAATAATGTCAGCTGGGGAAAGTTGATGTAGTTCTTAACTCAGTGTTCCATAATTCAAACGTGAGAACGACAGATTATTGCTACATGGTCTGCAATTTTGGAAGAAGCTTAAATTCAAGATGGTTTTTAATTCAAATTGAAAAAAAAGTAACTTTCATTTCGATATATTTCCTGGCTGCTAAAAGTGTATTGGTCATTTAAAGGAAGCAAGATTGTATGATCACTGTCAGTCATACGATTCTTGTTGTTGTTGTTGTTTGAGGTTAAAGCCAACCTTGTGTTGGCACGGGCCCTTGTTCAAAGAACGGCCCGTAGGTTAGAGGTTATACCTCTTGGTTTGTTTTATCACCTTGGTGGTTCGAAAGTTTCCAAGGTGGTGAGATGTGTGTCTTTACGAAGAATATAGAGATGAAGAAAAAGGCTGCTGCTTGTTTAAAAACCCTTGCCTTCTAAATTTATGTTTTTGCTATTAAGTGAATATCAGTAATTGATACTCTTGGTGTTCTGCTCCACCTTCCAGTCTCTACACGCAACTCATGAGACATTACTCTTAACCTTGTAAATGCAACTAGCAAATAATCTGGTACAAACTCTTTGCTACTATACACTTTATGTACTGTCAACTGACTATTTAAAATTTGTCTATATGTAAGGTATTTTGTGGCACCTTCGGGTTTATTCAGTATTACAGTTTTTATTCCACTTAGAGCAGAAGCTTCCACATTATTTGTAATATATGAATTTAAGAATTGATGTTTTTTTTTTTTTTTTTTTTTTTTTTTTTTTTTTTTTTTTCCTCCTCCTTCACAGCTTTCAAAGGCAAACTATATAATTTTCTTTTGGACAAATAGTTGCTGCTCATTAAGAACTAATTATTCTCATTGTAAGGAAACAAATATGGAAATGATGCCGATTATAACGGATGGAAACAAGTCTTAAGAACAGACATGAAGAGCTACATCTCCACAGGTTAAGGGTCACGACTCCTCACAGGGAGGTATGAAATTCGAAATACTCGGTAGTTTATGCACTCATCATATTATCTACTTTAAAATAAGGTATTTCATATGTATTCTGTGTACTGCAAATAGCATTTGCTCTTACTATTATCTATAACTTCTCTGATGTCAAGCCGCTTTATATGTTTGCTCACCATGTGCATGTAAACAGAAAACTGTGCTACTGATAGTGTTTACGGGGATCTTATGAAGGTGTTCAGAGGAATTATGGCTATAATTGTGTTAAGTAGCACCAGAATTTATAGCAGTTTACACTATATATTGTCCTGTATATTTAAGAATGATCATTTTGATGTGGATGAATAAAAAATACTAATAGATTCGGTTTTGAGGTTCGTAGCACTCTTGCAAGAGAAAAAGGCAATGTCCATGGGTTGGGGTTTGATTACCATCATGGTATAGGATTTTGCAAACCTGTGAAGGATTGGGTAAAAGTTCAGACAAAATGCTCTCTTGGAAAACTAGTTACCTTATCCAAACTTAGAAATAAAATATTGCATCAGCCTTAATTCACTACAAGAAAGCTCAGTATTATTGCTTAAGAAACAAAATCACTGAAGTCATTCTCACATTCTTCCTGAGTTTGAATGTAATGAGAGTAGTTACTTTACTTTGAGCAGCCATCTTCGTCCGTTAGTATTTTTTTATTTGTTCTTTGTAACGTTTATGATAAGGATATCATAGATATTATATAGGCACTGTGGAGGATATCCTATGTATTATTACCCTTCGATCATATAATCTCCTTACTTTGGAAATCCTGACACGGCTTCGGTAGAGGCCTACAAACTATCTCATATTAAAATATAATGGCCAAGTTTTTACGCACCTCTACCAATAAAATATAATTAATGTTACATGCATTGACATACATGCAAATATTCTATAAGGGGGTTTGTGAACTGTTGATATGTGAATTATTAAGTAAATTTTCCCCACCTTAAATTAAAACTTCCTCATACAAAATAATACATTTTCCAACATGCATTCTAGCTACGAGTGTTCTATTAAATGAGCTCATTCTGTCCCTCACTCGTGGTTATAAACATTGTTAGAAATAAGTTAAATCTGTACTCATCTATTCGGAAAACCCAAATGTCATCAGCAATCACGGGACTCCAAATCAAACTCGAATATCTTCTTATCCACGCATCTCTACCACGTTTTTGTACTTAAGTGTGTCGTAGCATCTCACGAGATCAACTAATTACTTACTATCTAAGTTATAAGCACCGTCAATAATCACGGTAAACATGAGTGTCTCGTAGCATCTCACGGATACAACTAATTACTCATTATTAAACGTATATGCACCGTCAATGATCACGGTAGCAAATGTATTTCAGAAATATTAATTATGACTGATTTCATGCATTAAAATCACGTCACAAACATGAGTGTCTCATAGCATCTCACGAAATCAACTGCCCGTTTTATTGACTCTCACCAAACACCCCTTATTTGTAGGGGTCCCTGGTACTTGGGCTAAGGGTTCCTTTATACAGGCAGGAAAAGGGGAGAGAAAACACTTACACATAAAGGTTCTTCGTTTGTAAAGGCGAGGGAAAACCCGAGGTCGTGACATAATTGTGGTTAAACTTTGTTATATCAGATTTCCCTCTCTCTGCTACGAATAGTCCAAATAATGAACTATGCATTATACATATGACTATCCGTGTGATTACCTAATTGCGATTAACTAATTGTGTTTACGGGAAAGAGCCCAAAGCTCGGATCTTCCCGTCTCCTCATCGGTTCCATTTTAAACTTAGTGATACTTATCATACCTGTCCTTAAAATTAAGGATTGAGATAGCATTAACTACCTCCACGCTTAGCCAATTCCAATTATCAACTACTCTTACACTGAAAAAGTATTTCCTTACATCCTGCAAAGAAGTTTTCTTACGAAGCTTCAAACTGGACCTCTAGTTCTAGAGCCAGCCATATCAAAATATCGATCCCTATCCACGCTATCATAACCATGAAGGAATTTAAAGACTGTCGTCATATCCCCCCTCAGTCTTCTAGCTTCGAGTGATGGTAAGTCTAATTCCCTCAGCCTCTCATCATAACTGAGATTGCGTATTTCTGGCACCAGTTTCGTGGCATGTCTTTGAACTTTTTCAAGATTAGCTATGTGCTTTTTCAAGTGTGGATTCCAAAAGGGGACTGCATATTCGAGTTTTGGCCTCACATAGGTTACATAAATATTTCTTAACATTTCCTTGAATTTCCTTGTCCATGTGCCTGAAGGCTACCCTTACATTTGATAAGAATGCATATGCTGCCCTTACTATGCCATTTATATGTATTTCTGGAGACAAATCTGCCAGTATGTTTACTCCTAGATCTCTCTCATTTTCTGTCTCTTGAAGTTGTACTCCAGCCACCGAGTAGTCAAGCTTGGGCCTTCTTGCACTTGTACCCATTCTCATTACCTTACATTTTGAAGTACTGAATTTCATTAGCCACTTTTCTGACCACTCATGCAGACTATTTAGATTTTCCTGAAGTTCTCTACCATTGTTCTCGTTTTTTACTTTCTTCACAATCTTTGCATCATCTGCAAACATATTCATGAATGAATTTACAGACTCTGGTAGGTCATTTACATATACAAGGAACAAAAGTGGCCCTAAAACTGAACCCTGTGGAACTCCACTATTATATATACTAATATAAATGAGTAGGTATACATACTAAGTCTAAAAGTATACATACACGCACTTACGTTACAATAAACGAAACTGTCATGTAAAACAATACTTTCATAATGTACGTAGAAATAAACTAACTAGAAATATATTCAAGACAGCTCCTCATTTTAAGTGGGTCAATTATGTTGCATAAGAAAGGGACATGATCATCAGGAATAGCTCCATTGAAAGGAAAAGAGGAATGATTTGCAACCTTGAGTTCCTTGTTTTGTGCTGTTTTTTGATACTGTTGTGTAAATTAAATATACGTGTTTGGTGGTAAATTCTCAAAGATTATCCCTATCTATGGATAAATAAAAATGAAAATGATAGCTGTGGACATTAATATGCATGTATTTCAAAGGTTGATGATCCAGTTATATGTCACACACTTCCTATTCTAGCAAGGGCTAGGATAGCGCCCCCTTTCAAAGGCCTTTGGTTATGGCAATGCGACCATTACCCTGAATGAACGCCTTTTCTATCCTCAGAGAGTGGAGAATCTTAGTTGCGTAATCTACCACCCAGACAAGGCGGTAAGTATGTATTTCCAAGGTTGATATGTTTAAACACTTATCTTCTAGTAAACTCTATTCCACATTCAAATCAAGCGCCTACGACTTTACGTCCAATATGGCGGACGTTTCTGTTTCGCGACATACGGATAGTCTTGAAAGAAGAAGAAGGAATGAGATTGCGAGGTATGTTTAATTAGTTCATGGTAATGACAATTTCTAAATTGTTTTAATTTTATAGTGATTATCGTAAGTGTCTCACTACATATTTCGTGTTAATGTATGTGTAAATATATAATGGCCACTTGTATATATATTTTTTTTTATTTCGAGGACTAAATTAGATTAAATAAAATTTCTAATGTAATGAGTCCAATCTCTTGTGAATACTACCATATATATATTTTTTTTAATATAGAAACGGTTGGAAGTTAACGGAAACACGATAAAAAAAATATTGGGGATTATGTAAAGAGATTGGCTGGTTAAGAATCATTTTATGCACCCCTGCAGTTTTTATTAATGCGTTTTGAATTACTCATATTTTCATTGAAAATCACTTAATCTAACTAACCTCACCCAAACTACTTAAAACATAAAAAAAAACTTGCAAAAATAAGGCCTACTTCTAAAGTATAAAGTAGCCAGAGGTAAGACCAGTACAATAGTAAAAAAAAAAATATATATTTTTTGTCACAACCATAAGGAGAAAAAATATTGTGAAATTTATTGTATTACGTTACCTTTGTGTCATTAATGTGTGTTCACCCCCAATTAGGAAACGAGCTGATGATGAAGTTATTGTGTTGTAAGAGGTTTTAGATATTTCTTTGTTTTGTATTTTTATGTGGGTAATAAAATTAAGCTTTTACCAAAACGACAAAAAAAATAGTAATTTCAATTATGAACCCATTTCTTAAGTGCAGTCAAGCATACTTAACCTAACTTCACTCTATATTTTTCTTATTTCTAGAACATGGAATCTGATACCTGCAGCAATGGCACCAGTAGCACCAACAGCATTAATTGCAATGAGAAAGCTTTCCAAGATGCGGTGAGAATTTAATTGTATGTTTTCTTATTTATGGGTCACTTTTAGTCCCCATTTTGGTGTGGATACAGATGGATTGGAGTTGGGGAATCAAAAAACAAAAACAAACAAACAAACATTTATTTCCAGTTTTATACAATGGCTATTCTTTTTACAAAACTAAGAGTACACTTATAATTAGACATGTAATTGAGCAAAAAGTGAACAGAAAATTAAGATATAGATTAAAGTGACCATTTTTATATCAGCTGGAATTCCTGCGCCAATATGTATCCATGTACAGTTATTGGCAAAAAAAATATAAATTGAAATAAATTATAGCAAGAATCAATATTTGAAATAAATGTAAGAAAATATATGATGTAAAATGACCATTAATATATCGAAGAGAGTGCCCGAGTGCGTATGTATCCCCATGTACTATTACTGGCATAATGATAAAATGAGAAACACTAAAAACATAAACATATATAAAAAAAAAAAAAAAAAAAAAAATATTTCCATGTTGTACAATGGTTATTCAACATTAATAGTAACTTATAAGTAGACATGTAATTAAACTAATAAATAAGAGGGTTAGACATATAGTTAAATGTAGCTTTCATAGAAAATAATAATGCTGTAATAAAAATGTTAACAATGATGTTAATAATAAAGTAGTAAGTATGCCACTAGATACAGGATCGTTATTATCGGCATCATTTCCATATTTGTTTCCTTACAATGAGAATAATTAGTTCTTAATGAGCAGCAACTATTTGTCCAAAAGAAAACTATATAGTTTGCCTTTGAAAGCTGTGAAGGAGGATGCATTTTTAAGATGCTCTGGAATATTATTCCAGAGTGTTGGCCCTTTGATAGTGATCATCTTTGAACCTGCTTCTGTGTTTGTTCTGTGAATAAAGAGCTCACTGCTCTGTCTTGTGTTGGTTCCCCTTATATCCCTGACTGTTTTTAAATCAAATAGCCAGCTGGATGCCCTCCTTGTGCCACATTGTGGGCTCGCATGCAGGTTCATCGCCTTTCAGATTGAGCAGTCTACCATTATGTTGTCACAAATGCATGTAAGTAGTGGTGTACAAAGGGAACCAGCCCTTGACCACCGATAAGGGTTTTAGGGGTTCTCCAACCCTCTAGATTGGGGTGTTATATTTCTCTTTGTTAGAAATGTGTTGTATTAGTATGTTATCTCTCAGCAATTTTCTATTGTACTCTGTCGTGTCCCTTCAATTTTCTGTTGTAATATGCTTTGTTGTAATTACTCTATCGTAAGTGGATATTTTAGCTTATTAAAAGTATTGCCATCATGGGTATGAGTAATTTTTTTTTTATGCTGAGTTACTGTGGGTATAAGAGTATAGGTTAATTAAAATATGTTGGCTGTATTTAACTTTGGTTGGGTCTGGTTAGATTAGCTGAGGTTATCTTGATTAGCTTAGATTAATAAAGAAAATATGTTAATTGATTAATAAGATTTGTTGGTATTATGGACAAAGATTTAATTGTGTTGATCTTCGTATCAGTTTGAAATAGTTTCTTATTTTGCACCTTCCTAGTCTTGTGATGAAGATTTGTGATGAAAACTCATTAAATACTAAAAAACCATTTAAGGAATTTGTAAGACATATTGGTAATATTGTAAATATTTACAGTTGAATTAACTGAAAGGCACTTGATAATCATTACTTAAGTAAAATCACATTGATACATCAAGCTGTGCACCTGTCAGGAGAGCATTGAGGTAATGTTGTTACATCCCCTACTCCCTACCTCTTCCGTAACTGCTCTTATGGTAAAAGTAATCCTCGTCTTGTGTATGACTATTAGTCCCCAGTATGTATTTGGACACAGACAGAGAGTGGCTTGTGAATTAAGGCTGGCTGCCCTTTCAAGTGCCACACGTTGGGCTCGATTTCAGGAATATCAGCTCCCAACTTGAGCATCAACCACTCGTCCTCAAGTGTCATGAGCTTGCATCACAAGCCATCTGCCTCCTTGCCTCCCTGTCTTTTTCTCTCTAAGCTTTGAGCTGCAGAGAGTATGATGGTTGAAGTCTTTCCCTTTCTGCTAAGGATATTCTTCATTATTTCTTATAACATACAAGGTGTGATAGGAGCAAAACTTATATGCCTGTGGTTTTCTTTGTACTGTATAGTAATTTGCAGTACTTGTGATAACACATAATATTTTTCTGTATTTGATATCCCAGAATATTTTCCTTTTAGCCCACCATAACTAAATGCAACTTTTCTATCATCTACCTTTATTGGTGTTTGATAAGGTGTGTTTATTTTCTTGAAAGAGAAGATGTCTGAAGAAGCAAACAGACCCGTGAGGGAGAAGTATCGGCAATTGTTGAGCGACCAACAACACGCAATTGATGAAGCCGGCGAAGCTGGCATCCCCGTTTACCACCTGCAACACATGGTTTTGGAAGCAAATGCTGCTTTTGAGAATGGTATGGAATTTTATTTTATACAAAGTATATTTCACTGTAGTGCTGTAGCATACATATGATATTTCCAGTTTCCTTGATGTAGGCGTTTCCTTTTGTAAATGACCTAGGAGATTCTCACCATCAGGTTGTGTGTATAATATGATATAGAGTATGTCAGTTTGCCCCAGCCAAAACGTATAAATTCTCTGGTTTTATTCGCACTGCCACGAGGTGACAGTGGTCAAATCTCACTGAACTTACATCCATTTAGGGTTTAGATGAAGGTTTGTGTGTAAATATGGTAGTTAAACAAGTCTCATAACATTATACAAATGTCCAGCATGAAGCATGTGTACTCATTTACCTCTTCTCTTTTCTGCTTTGGTTTTTGGATGTGCCATTTGGGATTATCTTGAAAATCTTTATAGATTTAAAGCTTATAGATGGTTATCCTCTTTTTTAATGTGAGGAATTCTCTGATACAGTGGATAAATATTTCAAAGCTGCAAAATTGTAAAAGGGATTTTGTAAACTCACAGTCTGTATAAGCTGGTACTTGGAGAAAACTCTCAGCTACAGTGGAGATATATTGTAAGGCTAAGCTAGGATGAAAATATTTTGGAAAATGTATCTCTATGTATGATTGTCTCTCAAGCATTTGCAATTATGACGTACGTATTGTTGAATATGACCACTGGTTTTGCTTTTAAGTATTGGTGTATGTAGCTTTAAAAGGATCAATTTATTAATCTTCATCCTTAGTGAAAGAATGTAACAACACTTAAATTCTACACATACATATGTGTGAATTATAATATGACATATTAGCAAAGAGTGAATGAAGATAATTACTGTCGATAAGAAAATAATCTTTAAGGTTGACTTTAAAATAAAGAACATGCAAATTACTTTTATTGTATGTTAGTATCAAATCTCAGGATATTCATTTATATAGCAATCTTAAATTTTTTTTCAGAATAAGTTTGACGACACGTAATGCCTTGTTTGTGAGCACATCTATATGGAATAAGTAGCTTCTCTGAGATTGACAAAGAACTTTCTCTCCCCCTAAACCTTGGTATGACCGTGCCTGCTCCATGGCTATCCAGGCCAGGAATCGGGCACACCGATCTTTCCAAGCCTCTCCTTTCGATTTAATTCGCTCTGCTTTTATTGTAGTTAGGAATCGCTGTTCTGCTCAGATTCGAAGGTCTAAGGCTTCCTTTATAAGAAGGAAAGTTGATGACCTTAACTCCTCTCCCACTGACAAATGCTTCCGGTCCTTAGCCAAAAACTTTTGTAACTCAAGCTTTCCCCCTCTCATTCGTTCTAATGGTTCTATAGCTTGCTCTCCTACTGACAAATCCACTTTCTTTGGCTCTCATTTTTCTCCCAACTCTTTTATAAACGATTCCAGTGCACCTGTTCCTCAATCTTTACCCCTCTCTAACCCTATGCCCTCCCTTATCCTTTCTGCACGCAAAGTTCATAAGGTTCTTCATTCACTATAGACAAACAAGGTCCCGATGGTATCCCTTTAAGGTTCCTTAAGGAGTTTGCAGATGAAGTGGCTCCTGTTCTTTGCCGTCTCTTTCTCCTCATTCTGTCAACCAGTGTCTATCCTTCATTTTGGAAGCATTCTGTAGTTCAACCTCTTCCTAAGAAGGGTGACCGCTCTATTCCTTCAAACTACTGACCTATTGCCCTAACCTCCTCTATTGCTAAAGTTTTTGAAACTTTGCTCAATGCTCACTTTTTGAAACGCCTTCAATCTAACTCGCTTATCTCCGATCACCAGTACGGCTTCCGCAAGGCAAGATCCACGGGTGATCTTCTGTCCTATCTTATGTATGGTCATCTACTCTGAGGAACTATGGGGAATCCTTTGTCGTCGCCCTTGATATCTCTAAGGCTTTTGACAGAGTCTGGCACAAGGCTCTGTTGGCCAAACTCCCTGCCTTTGGCTTTATCCCTTCTTTCTGTTCTCTGATTTCCAGTTTTCTTACTGACCATTTTATATCTGTAGTTGTTGATGGTGCGACATCTAGCCTTTTTTCTGTTACCAGTGGTGTTCCACAGGGCTCTGTTCTTTCTTCGACTCTGTTCCTTCTCTTCATCAATGACCTTCTACAATCCCCATCTTCCTCTCTTCTCCGTGCCTTTGCTGATGATTCTACTCTTCACTTTTACTCTGCCTTTTCTGCTCATTCATTATCTGCTACTTCTAATCAGTCTCGTTTCACTCTTTCCTCTACTCTCATCTCCGATTTGCAGAGTATCTGAGTGGGGCACTAAAATATAGTTAAGTTCAATGCCTTCAAGACAGTTTCTGTCTGTTTCTTTATCTTCTTTTCCTCCTGATAACCTTATTGTCTTCGAAACTAACGAAATTTACCCTCTTAATTCTATCAACATATTAGGAATCCATAAAGCTTCTAACTTGTCTTGGAGGAATCACATAATCCAAGTTTCTAAATCTTCATAAAAAAATTTGGGGTTTTGTTTTGTTTGTATCATTACTTTTCCTCTTTACAGTCACTTAAAATTTATAAAGGTCTTATCCATCCCTGCTTAGAATACTGCTCACACATCTGGGGTGCTTCTTCTTATACTTATCTCCTTGATAGGGTTGAATGTAAGGCAGTCAGACTCATTAATGATCCTTCTCTTCTAATCTGGATTCTCTCTCACTTCGCTGTAAGGTATCTTCCCTTCCTCTTTTCTATCGCTGCTCTGATGAGTTGGCGAGTTGCATCCCTCCCCCACTGCCAAGGCCACGTAACACTTGCCAAGCAGCCTCATCTCACAGGTACTGTGTGGAGATTTGTAGCTCGCAAACTGGTCGGTACAGCGACTGCTCCTTCCCATCTACCTCCAGACTCTGGAACTCTCTTCCTTCTGTCTTTCTTAATTCTTATGACCTACCAACCTTCAAAAAGCAGATCTATCGTCATCTCAGGGCCTAGTCCTCCATATCTCTCGGTCATCTGTACTTTGACTGTTTTTTCTGTCTGTCGTTTTCCTTTGTGTGACATTACCTTATCTCTGCCTTGTCCTTAACCTTTTTGTTTTCCTTCCTCTTGGTATTTCTCGTGCCCAGGTCTTTATTGATTAGGGCAGTTTTTTCCTGTCCTGGTGTCATACTCATAAAAAAAAAAGTAATGCTTTGTTTGTGAAATTTCTCCTGTGCAGATATGTTGCTCTTGCTCTCGCAGCATATTGTGTCATATACACACCTCCTTATGCAGACTAGCTTCTTTCAGTTCAGAGACCAAAAGAAGCTGCCCTGGATGCCGAGTTTCTAAAAAATTGTGGCCGTCTTCTGAAAAAAAACGTAGAAAGCTTGCAAGTCAGCAACTTGCAGTTCCGTCCTGGGGAGTATGCCAGAAAGTATGTAAGTATACATACATTAATATATATACAATAGAGCAATTCCAATTATAAGGCAGGTGGTCATGTTAAAGCATACACCCATTCATTGGAAGCCATGGCAATCCATATCACCCAACTTTGCTCCTTTGGATGAAGGGTTGCCTCAATTTCCCTCCAAAATATTGCTTGGGTCATCCATGGGTATACATCTGCCAGAAGCCTCTTACCCATTCCTGTTCCAGCTCTGAGCAAGGGCATGGACATTCCTTTGACCTGTGTCACCTATTCACAACTTCTATCCACCCATTGGTGTCTCTTGCACTCTCTCTTCCCTGCTACACTTACCTCACACACCAATGGTCTTTTCACCCTAGCCATCCATCTCATTGTAGATCTTCCTGTCCTAACTCCACCACCTTCTGCTCTCCCTACTCTCTTTGCAAGTTGTTTCTTGTTCATTTACTCCAAAAGCTCAGACCATCACAGCATTCTTTGTACTTAATGTGTCATCTTTTTTCTAGTACCTATTGTCTGCCTCACCTCTTCATTTTTCTCTATTTATTCTTGCCATACCAATCATACTACTCTGACACCTCATCTCTTTTACATTCAATTTATTCTTTTCATCCTCTCTTACATTCTCAATCTCTTTTCCATACAATGCAGTAGGTACTGTCACTCCTTTATGTGACTTTCTCTTTGCACTCATTCTTAAATACCTATTACTCATCACATTTTTCATCCCACTGAGACATATATATGCGTATTGCACTCTGTAACTTACCTTGCCATCTACCACTTCTTTCACTGACACTTGTGACCCTAAATACTTAAAACTCTCAACATCCTCATGCGTCATCTTATTCACTTGCAGTCATTGTGCCACCAAGAACACTCATTGTACATCTCGTAACTTTACTTTTACCAGCATTCAGTTACTTCCTCCTCTTACATACCCTTACAAACTCAGTTACTTGCTGCTTTGGTTTCTTCTCGGAATTAGAACTTTACATTTTGTCATCTGTAAATATCAGTTGATTCACTTCCCATAACATTCCATTTTCACCAACTAATTCCTAGCCCATGCCTAGCACTTAAGCATTTACTTCCCATTACTTCAGTATGCATATTGAACAACCTTGACTTTCTTTGCCTATTTCAAACAAACCTGTTTTATCACAAACATGATTCATACATGCTTTTACTCTCCAGAACCCACTTCATACTTCCCTAATTCTATCAATCAAGACTCCCATTCACTTCATCAACCTCCCTTAAAAAAATATCTGTCCCTATACTAAAGCCATAGTCCCCCTTATAAGGAGGGTGGCTGAGTCAAAGCAAATGCTTTGATTATGGAGGAAGATATTACAGATGTGAGGCTTCCCAGTCCCCTCACTCTGCCCCATTTAGTCGACTTTTACGTCACAGGCGAACACAGAGGAAGTATTCTTACCCCCTTCCCTCAGAGGTAAAACACCAATTCCACTAAAATATCTACAGTCTTACTTATCTCCCTTCTATATATATGATTGGATGACACATGAACTCTGCCAATCATTTGGAAACCTCCTTCCAGGAAACACATATTCAACATCCTCACCCTCCATTCCACTAATGCTTAAGCACCTTTTGACAGGCATTCCATTTGACCCCTATCTAACGCTCGTGTAGTACCAGTTTTCTTTTCCAATTGTAGTTCCTCGCTTGTAATTGCTTGATCAGTAATTACTTATCACTGCCATTTATCTGGCATCTCCCTTAGCTACAATCACCGCTTCTCTATCATCCCTATTCAGCCAGTGTCAGGACAACTATCCCTGGTATACTTACCCCACAGACTACTGCCCCCATGGACAGTTTCCCCCAAGACAAGTATTTTATTTATCAAAATTATAATGTCAATTTTTTTTTCGTTATCTTCAAGGTTAGGCTAGATTATCGTTATATTCGAGGTTTAGTTAGTTTATGTAACCTCACATTATCATAATTATAATGGTAAATTTTTTTTTTATTATTTTCTAGATTACATTATGTGAGATTTGGTAACCTGACCTTTAGGAAAACTGAAAAAAATAAAATTTGCCCTTATAATATGTTAGATAAAAGTACTTGCTTTTGGGGGCACTCATTCCATGAGCAATTGTTCTTGGGTCTGTTGTCCAGGGGAAAATTTTCCTGGGGGCAGTTGTTTCAGAACCTTCAACCATTCCTTGAAATACTCATCTCATCTCACTCTCTCACCTCCCCCTCATCCACTAGCAAATGCCCATGTGTTCCTTTCACCCTCTCTTTCCAGACGGACTCACCTTTTAGTGGACACTTCACTGCTCTCCAAAACATGTTTCTATTCTTTTCTAATTTCTGAGCCAAATTTTTCCCCCACCTCTCATCTGCTCTTCTTTGCCTTTCACCGTGCACTTTTAACTCTTTACTCATTTTTAAACCTCACATTTTGTCTTTGAACCCATACATCATATATGTATCACTGCTTTTATGCCATTGCTGCACTCCTTCATTCCGTCATTGTCCCTCAATCCATTTATCTTAAATTACTACGCCAGCACACTTCAAAACTTTCTCCCTAGAATACTTCCTTTCATAATCCTCACCCTTCTCCACTTTCCACACATTACTCTTGCTGGATACTCACATTATTTCTCTTCTTATTCAGTTTGCTCACTGTCAGCTCTTCTTTTCCTCCCTCCCTTCTCTATCTCTGCATTTCTTCCACTTTGAATATTCCTTCCATCCTGTAATAGCCACACATTTCACCACTCTCTCCCCTCAACACATTCATTTCCAACAATCCTCTAAGTAACCTCCTGTCTACTATCACTACATAATCTATTAGCGCTTTATTTATTTATCACCATCTACACTGACCTTTGTGTATGCATGCCCATTTTCTTTCTTTGAACAGTATCAACAATTACTATCAAATTCTCAGTACACATATGTAATTTTCTTTTCACTTTCAACTTGTCATTCCCATTCATCACAAAATACTCCAGAAACTCTTTCAGATCCTCCCGAAAAGCCTTCGTTCTCTCAATATAGGATCAGAGGCTCACAAACTCCCAAAGCGCACTTTTCAGTCTTAATTTTTCCCACATAACTCTTGATGAGAGCTTCTTTCACTTGACCTTGCACCTACACATCTCTCCTTACTCTCTAGCAGGGCCTTTCCCGTCCTCTCCCTCTCTTTATTTCAGATACCTATACAGGGGGTCCCCGTTTTACGTTGTTCTGAGTTACGTCATTCCGCCGTTATGTCAGAGCCCAATAAATAATTAATAACTTATTAATAAATAAATTTTTCCACCCACCTGGCTTGTGCGGTAAATTCGTGCGCGGAACAGTTTGTTAGCCTGGCAGATGAATATACATGTAGTAGCACTGTTCTGTATATATATATCAAGTTAATGGCTTTAATTATTTGTTTATGTATTTGGTTATTTGAAGGAATTAGATTTGATGTATTTACAAAATTACCAGATATATATCCGTAAATATGATCTTTATGGGAAAAATTTTGTTGAGGTTGGTGGAAGAATAGTCACATGGCATTGTTGTATACTTATACAGTATACTCTATCTACTTAATGGTTTTATTTATTTATTTATGTATTTTGTTATATGAAGGAATTAAACTTAATTTATTTACAAACTTACCAAATACATAGCTGTAAATGCGATATTTGGGTGAAAAAGTTTGTTGAGGTTGGCCTTTGGAATACTTTGCACACGGCATTGTTGTATACGTATATACCAAGTTATTGGTTATATTTATTTATTTATTTATGTATTGGGTTATTTGAAGGAATTACTTTTATTTTATTTACAAAATTACCAAATACTGTACATAGCTGTGAAAACAATCTTATGTAAAAGATTTGTTGAAGTTGGCATTGCTGTATACATATATGCTGTATCAAGCTAATGGTTTTATGTATTTATTTGTTTATGTATTTGGTTATTTGAAGGAATTTGACTTATATTTATTTATAAAATTACCAAATTACCAGTTTATTGAGGTCACACAGCAATAATGTATATTTATATATCAAGTTAATGGTTTTATTTATTTATGTATTTGGTTATATGAAGGGATTAGATTTATTTACATAATTGCCAAATATAAATTTTGAAGAAAGAGAGAATCCAAAAGGAGAGCACAATAAGAACGTATTTGCAAAGGCATTGCTTCTCAACCTCTTGTCCGCCATATTGCTTATCGTTCTCATTCTCTATGGATACATACTTTCAACATTAAGATGTTATAAGTGTTTTGGCTGGATGACCAGTATTGACGGTACATCCCAGTGAGCCTCCTGTTGATTCAGGAGAGAGCAAATAGTGTGTTTAATGCCGTGGAAATGGGGAAGGGGGGAAGAAGAATCGTCACCCACGTGTTCTAGTTCTCATTTGCTGGTGTTCAGCTGTTCGACCTTTAGTTAAATATGGGGGCTGAAGTTACTCAGTTATCCAGATGCAAGCCAATCACAGTAGTTTAAGGTACTTTCACTATTTTTATGTATTAGATTAAAAACTTAGATTATTTTTCTAGGTTTTGGAATACCCTCATCTCTCGAAATAACACGAGGATAGGTTCTCAAAAGGCTTTTGTAATATAAATTACACGTAATTTAAATAATCCATTTCCATAAGGAATAATGGTAATATACATAGATAAGTTCTTCAAGTATGTATAACACACTATAACAAAAAAAAAATGCTAAGGTAAACACATGTTGCAAGTACATGACCAAGCTAAAATACGTATGTAAGCTAAAAATTAAAAATTACAGTATTAAAGATATACAGTTAAATAAAAAGAATAAAGAAATTAACTCACTCTATATACGTTGGACACCAGGTGTGTGGTAGTGGTGATCAGAGTGTTAAGCCATAACTATTTTCTGACTGGGATTTTCACACTTATTGGAGTGAATTTTTCACTTAAGTCCTTGTTATGTAGCACAACAATGATTTATGACTCTCTCTCTCTGCTGGCTAGTACAGTGGTAACGCGCTGGCTTCGCATTCACGAGGTCGAAAGATCGGTCCCCGTCCAAGACCGAGAGTTTAAGCTGTTTACTGGCAGGAACTGCTGTGGTTGGACATCACAGTGGGGGGTTGGGGCTTGCCCTGGCTGACGAATACCCATTGTAATGAAATGGAAATAAAGGTTAAATTTAAAAAAAAAAAAAAAAAAATTTAAACTCTCTCTCTCTCTCTCTCTCTCTCTCTCTCTCTCTCTCTCTCTCTCTCTCTCTCTCTCTCTCTCTCTCTCTCTCTCTCTCTCTCTCTCTCTCTCTCCTCTCTCTCTCTCTCTCTCTCTCTCTCTCACTCTATTTATTCAATTTATTAATTATTATTGATTTAATTATTTATCACTATATATGGTGGACACCAGGTGTATGGTGGCGGTGATCACAGTACAAAGCCATAGCAACCTTTTGACTAGGATATTCACCCTTACTGGAGTACCTTTTTCACATAAGTCCTTGTTGTACCAGTGTAACAATGATTTTCTCTCTCTCTCTCTCTCTCTCTCTCTCTCTCTCTCTCTCTCTCTCCAACATTCTATTCTACGCAACCCCCCACACACTTTTTGTCCCAGCCAACTATGGAGGGGCACTGTACACAGTTATTAAAGTAAATAAACCAACAGATGTACAAACAATGATGAGCCCTTAATAATTATAATAATAATAATAATAATGATAATGATGATGATAATAATCTCCACAATCATCATCAAAGGAAAATTATTGTTGCCAATAATAATAATAATAATGAGATCTAAGGAGAATTATTGAATAGACATCATGAAAGTAATGCAGAGGTATATTAAAACCCAGCAGAGAGCTGGAGATTCATTACACATCTTTTATAATCCCTTCACATCTGACAGGCCATTACACTCTCCATCTCTGGTTCTCTTTACAGCCTGATAAAGGCTGTTTTATTTTATAATTTTTGGCCCATCTTGGTGTCACAATAATAATTAAAAAAAAACAAAACAAAAAATCGCGATACAGTGAATTCGCGAGAGGTGAATCGCGATAGAGCAAGGGATTTCTGTATATATATTTTTTGGCATTTATTATCTTACTAGGAATCTACGGTATTACCAAGCCAATTTTCACCAATTTCGATTCTGAACCTAAATTTATCAAGCTTAAATCCATTACCCATTACGAGTTATTATTATTATTATTATTATTATTATTATTATTATTATTATTATTATTATGAATATTTTTATTATTATTATTATTATTTCTAACAATAATTTTCCTTTGATGATGATTGTGGAGATTATTATTATTATTATTATTATTACTATTATTATTATTATATCATTATTATTACGAATTTGTAATTAAACCATTATGTTTTACAATATAATAATGTTGGTTTGGTTGAATGAACAAGAGTTAATTAAATTCTCTCTCTCTCTCTCTCTCTCTCTCTCTCTCTCTCTCTCTCTCTCTCTCTCTCTCTCTCCTCTCTCTCTCTCTCTCTCTCTCTCTCTCTCTCTCTCTCTCTCTCTCTCTCTCTCTCTCTCTCTCTCTCTCTCTCTCTCTCTCTCTCTCTCTCTCTCTCCTCTCTCTCTCTCTCTCTCTCTCTCTCTCTCTCTCTCTCTCTCTCTCTCTCTCTCCAACATTCTATTCTACCCAACCCCCCACACTCTCTTTGTCCCAGCCAACTATGAGGGGGCACTGTACACAGTTATAAAGTAAATACCACCAACAGATGTACAACAATGATGAGCCTTAATAATAATAATAATAATAATGATGATGAAAATAATCTCCACAATCATCATCAAAGGAAAATTATTGTTGCCAATAAGAATAATAATAATAATAATAATAATAATAATAATAATAATAATAAGATCTAAGGAGAATTATTGGAATAGACATCATGAGAGTAATGCAGAGGTATAGTAAAAACCCAGCAGAGAGCTGGATATTCATTACACATCTTTTATAATCCCTTCGCATCTGACAGGTCATTACACTCTCCATCTCTGTTTCTTTTTACAGCCTGATAAAGGCTGTTTTATTTTATCATTGTTTGGCCCATCCTGGTGTCACAATAATCTTTAAAAAAAAAAAAAAAAAAAATCCCCCAAAAAAAATTCGCGATACAGTGAATCCGCGATAGGTGACCTGCGATAGAGCGAGGGATTACTATATATATATATATATATATATATATATATATATATATATATATATATATATATATATTATATATATATATATATATATATATATATATATACATACAGTGTTCCTTCGATTATCGCGAAGGTTCGGTTCCGGGACCCGGCGCGAGACAGGAATTTCGCAGAGTAGGATCACCCTATATGTACATAGATATTTTTATTTATTTTTACGTTTACACTGTATAAACTGTATAAACCCTCCCTGTACTGTTAACAAACCACCCTTTACTTCATAAATAACAGCATGCAAGTGTAAATTTATATGACATACTCATGTACATAGGTATTTTACAATTATTTTTACGTTTACTGTATAAACCCTCCCTGCACTGTTAAAAAACCACCCTTTACTTTATAAATAACAGCATGCAACGTAAATTTATATGTACGTGATAGGTAAACTTACCGTGAATGAGGTGGTAATGAGTTTGTAGACGCCAGAGGAAATTATTCCGCAGCCAATAACAGCTTTATGGCTGTTATTCATTGAGGCCAAAATAGCGGCCGACATATCTAAGAGTTTCACATTATCTGTTATGGTTAACATCTTCCTTTTGCCGCTTAGGCTTACTTCCAGAAGCCTTAGAAGACGAAGGATGCTTGGGAGGCATTGCAGAGGTTGAAAAAGTGAAGAAAATAAATCACAAGCAACACGTATTAATAAGCACATCGTGAACAGCGCACACGTGAGTTAGACTGAACGAGTGAGGCGAGACAATGGAAGATGGTGGGAGAACCAAACTTCAATGAAAAAGCCAGTCAGACTCCATGATACAGATCTCTCTCTCTTTCAGCCAATAGCATTCAATGAACTTTGTCCGAAACGCTGATACCGGTATCGTATATTACATGGTGCAATACTGTTAGTATTTATGTTTTTTTACTATTTTTTACTGTTTTATTATTCTTAGGCTAACAAATACGTTTTTTTATCAATAAAATCATGAAACTACTGGAAATTTTAATATATATGCTAGCTCACGTAGGTGCGACCCCAATACATTGTGCTCTATCAGACAGTATGTCACATGATGCAGTACTGTGAGTTATATACCAAAATTTATGTTTTTTACCATTTTTTACTGTTTTATTACTCTTAGGCTAGGAAGTACTTGTGTTATCAATAAAATAATGAAAATTTCATTTTGTACTATCTCACATAGGTTCGACCCTTTTCGTTTTCAGAGACGCTGATACCGCTATCGTATTTTACATGGTGCAATACTTTTAGTATTTATGTTTTTTACTATTTTTTTACTGTTTTATTATTCTTAGGCTAAGAAATACATTTTTTTATCAATAAAAGTCATGAAACTACAGGAAATTTTAATATATATGCTAGCTCACGTAGGTGCGACCCCAATACATTGTACGCTATCGGACAGTATTTCACATGATGTAATACTGTGAGTTATATATCTAAATTTATGTTTTTTACTATTTCTTACTGTTTTATTATTCGTAGGCTGGGAAATAAATTTTTTTTATCAATTAAATAATGAAATTTTTTTTTCAATAAAAAATGAAAATACTGAAAATTTAAATTTTTTTAATATTTTAATATTTTTTCTTATACCCCCCCAAAAAGAAAATTGCCAAAAAAAAATTGCGGTACAGTGAATTTGCGAGGCAAGAAACGCGATAGAGCTAAGGATCACTGTATATATATATATATATATATATATATATATATATATATATATATATATATATATATATATATATATATATATATATATATATATATATATATATATATATATATATACAGTCAGCTCACATTTTACGCGTTTGTATGATACGTGAAATTGGAATAACACCTCAAAAAAATAATAGTAAAAAAATATGAAATGTGCGAGCTATGCGCGAGAAAAAACGAAAAAAATGGTTCAGTTTAGTAACTAAGCGACCGCCTCTGAGGCAGTTTCCCACCATGCTGCCATTTTCTTCCGTCTCTTTTCACCCAGTATTAACCTAACAACAACCAATGGTTTGCTCTCCCCCTTCCTCCTCCTCTTCTCCCTCTTCTACCACTTAAGTCTCCTCATCCTCCTCTTACCGCTTACGTCATCTTTGTTTACTTTTGCAAATAAGGTTTCATTCTCAGGGTGCGTTATTTTTTGTTTTTGCTGAACAGTATTTATTTTTAAATGTGTATATCTTTTATAATGTACACTACAGTGTTACCCCAGTTATTCACGCTTCTTGGTTCGCTTTCTCACTCTATCGCGTTTTATTTTTGGATAAATTATTATTTTATTTCATGGGTATATGCAAAAATATTAAAATAAAAAAAAAAATACTCTATTTTCATTTTTTTTTATTTAAAAAACATATTTCATTATCTGATTGATAAAAAAAAATTATTTCCCAGCCTACGAATAATAAAACAGTAAAAAATAGTAAAAAACATAAATGTAGATAGATAGATACGTTTATTGACCACCTCTTTTGAAAAGTACAGTATAATCTTTACAAAAGGAATATTTGGTCCAAATTACAATGAATAAATACAATAGATATTGTACAATCATCAAATAAGTAGATGAATTTTAAATTAATATACATTGTACTAATAACTGAATGATATACGTACGTACAGTATAACTCACAGTATTGCATCATACGAAATAGTGTTCGATAGCGTACAATGTATTGGGGTCGCAGCTACGTGAGCTAGCATATATATTTATATTTCCAGAAGTTTCATGATTTTATTGATAAAAAAAACGTATTTATTAGCCTAAGAATAATAAAACAGTAAAAAATAGTAAAAAACATAAATACTATCAGTATTGCAACATGTAAAATACGATACCGCTATCAGCGTTTTGGACAAAGACTAGTTCAGTCTAACTCACGTTTTGCTTGTGTTCGATAGCGTACAATGTATTGGGGTCGAAGCTACGTGAGCTAGCATATATATTTATATTTCCAGTAGTTTCATGATTTTATTGATAAAAAAAAACGTATTTCTTAGCCTAAGAATAATATAACAGTAAAAAATAGTAAAAAACATAAATACTAACAGTATTGCAACATGTAAAATACGATACCGCTATCAGCGTTTCGGACAAAGGCTTCCACCATCTTCCATTGTCTCGCCTCACTCATGTGCGCCATTCATGTTGTGCTTATTATTATTAATATGTTTTGCTTGTGATTTTTTTACTCGCATATTTTAACCTTTGCAATGCCTCCCAAGCATCCTTCATCTTCTAAGGCTTCTTGTAGTGAGCCTAAGCAGCAAAGGAAAATGTTAACCATTGTAGATAAAGTGAAACTCTTAGATATGTTGAAAGAAGGAAAAAAGTTTGTGGATGTCGGCCGCTATTTTACGTAAACGTAAAAATTATTGTAAAATATGGAACCTATGTATGTCAAGTCATCATCACCTCATTCATGGTAAGTTTTCCTATCACTTTCATAAAAAAATTACGTTGCTTGCTGTTATTTATAATGTAAAGGGTGTTTTTTAACAGTACAGGGAGGGTTTATACAGTATAAGCGTAAAAATACATTAAAATATCTATGTACATATAGGCTGATCCTACTCCGCGGATTTCCGGGTTCGCGCCGGGTCCCGGAACCGAACTACCGCGATAAGTGAGGCAACACTGTATTTGTAAATTAATATAAATAACTACAGGTCTTTCAGGTTTGTTATGTAATTATAAAATATGTTTTACTTATCTTATATCTTTGGGATAGTGTGTTTATGTACGGTTGTGGATCGTATATATGCCTTTATTATTGTTTCTTATGGTAAATGACTGGTTATATTACGCGAATTTTACATTACATGTCACTTTTGAGAACCTATCCTCTCCTTGTTCCAAGAGGTGAGTGTGTGTATATACACTCAGCTCTTGGAACAATGCGAGGATAGGTTCTCAGAAGTGACGTGTAATGTAGCCAGTCATTTATCATAAGAAACAATGATAATAGGCATATATACATTCCACAACCGTACATAGATACAGTACATCTCTCTCTCAGTATCTTGTTTATGCAAAGAGTCAGTCTTAGGATGAATGTGTGCTTTGATTCGGCCATTACCCCATACAAGGCGAATATCAGTCGATGTATGTAGGGATAATATATTATTGTCTCATGAACTTGTATGCTGCTCGCCATTCCTACTTCACAAAATCTTTTCCATTTATATATCTTTCTCTTAAGCTTTGAATGATCTTTTATACTTAAAACTCTTAGTAAATCAATACGTTCTTGTTGCTTCTCATTATCATAAAGTGTGAGTACTGATGCTATATATTGAGAAAGAATAAAACATTAAAGGTTACATGTTTTGAGTATGAACTAGGCTTTTCAATTTTTCATGGGAAAACTAATGTATTGTTATTATTGCAGTTATACAGATTGGATATTATTGATATTCTAGGAAAAATGTTATCTGTAAAACAAAATTACCTGTATATACTAAACATAGCTTAAGAATCGTTATTTATTTGTAATTTTTTACCTAATCTCATAATTTTTTCACTATTTGTCTTTTCCTAGATCCAGTTTATAATGCATGAGAATGAAGGTGGTGCCGGTCTTCTTGATAATGCTGTATGGAAAAGGTAATAATTTTAAATATAATATTAAAAATAAAATTTTTGGCTTGTGCTTTGTTTATGCTAAGTCTACCAGATTCTTCAAGAAAGACAAGAATAAAACAAGATGTTCTTCAATGTGCATCAGTATTTGAGTACAATATCTGTATTTTTTTTTTATGGACATAAATTTTGATAAGTTTCCTGGTATTGGGAGGAAAAAATACCTCACTTGTATTTCTGTGTCATAGTCACGGTTTAAAAGTGATAGAGGTGTGATGGGCTAGCCGTCCTATTCTTTCTTTATATATTTTCTTGCTGCAAGGTATCTGAGATAAGTATGGAGTACTTGGGATAAGAAAATTTCCTAGTGTGTCAAAGTTACGTGTTTTATTGTGTGGATGTACAGTGATACAAGATTGGAAAAATCTTTTACTTATACTGGATGACTTGTTACTTTGTGACACTGTTAAAGGAAAGAAAGAGGAGAATTCTTTGGGGAAATTAAAAGTTTTAGGTGTTAACAAGAGTAGATGAGTTATTGAGAGGACAGAACACCATTACTGTTAAGAAGTCATAGTCAGATGTGAAATTGTTTGACAGCAAAGGAGAGAAAGTATTACCTGATTAATGCTCAAATTATAGTTGGTGGTTATATGTACCTTTAGTCCAATTAGCAAAAAGAGGTGAGGAGAGAGGGCATTTTTAGAATGGATCTTGAATGCCTGGCAGGTTATAAAGGAAATATAAATATACAGATCTGTGTGCCTGAAGAAATGAAGTCTTAAGACCAATTTCATAATCGGGATAGTGGACTCAAAGCATTGGTTAACTATATGCTGGTGAGTAAACTATAAGGGATAGGATGCTGAATGCATAGGTGTTAGGTGATGTAACTTCTTGCTGGTATGTCAGACCATTGTGTGGTGAGGGGAAGTTAAATTTAGATGGGATGGTAGGATGAAGAAAGGAGGAAGGTATTACATAAAGAGCTACTAAAACTGTGAATTAGCATAAGGAGACAAAGCTAAAGAATTTGATGAGAAACTTTGGAGAGTGGGAAAGTTTGAATGAAAACCTCTGGAGTAGTAGTAGGAAGAGCTTAAAATGTCACCACTGCAGTGTGCAAAGATGGTATATGGAGTGAAGAAAATTGGTGAAGGATAAAAGGGCTTTGTATATACCTTTAAGAGAAAGGACAGTGCCAAAAGCAAATCCAAGCAAGTACGGGCGCATCAGTTTAACCGACAAGTCGTTCATGCTGTGCGTACTTGTCTCCTCCAGTAGTAGCCACGCAAAGAACAGTCTCCTCTTAGGGGATTCAGGAGGTCCCTCAAGTCTAGAATCAAGAGTGGAGTACTGGAAAATGTACTTCGAAGGAGCATAAGATTTTATAGGGGTAAACTAAGCATGAAAACCTACATTAGAAGGTGGAAGATTGGTAATAGTAAATCCAAGTAAAGTGAAACAGATAGAGGAAGTAAATTGAAGATTTACCTAATGTGGAGATATAGAGAGTGGTGTGTCATTACATGTCTCAAAATTGCCCTTGAATACTTAGAAGGGTAGAAGTTGGAGATGTGGCAGCATATTGCTTGTGTAGGCTGTTTAATGTTTGTTTTCTGAAATATTAAGCAGCTGCAAATTAGCAAACATTGTGTGCTTCTTTACAAAGGCAGAAAAAGACTAAGATGGATTGTTTGAATAAAAGGGGCTCAGCCTTTTAAATATTCAAGAAATGGTGAATGTGGATGGACTGTGGGATTCAGATTAGGTACTAATCAAATGTTAATATTGATGGACGTGTTTGAAATTTGTTGAGAAATGTGCCTCTGTTTATTGCTTTTCTTGACTTTGAATAATCATTCGATGAGATGAATATGGAAGACATATGGGATGTCCTGAAAATGTATGGGGTTGGGATAGTGATAAATCCTCCCCCTCTTCCATTGTATTTGCCTCATCCTACAGTCAATGGAAATTATAAAACTTGGGTTTTGGAGAGAATATTGCCCATTCTTGCCTTGGGTGTCCCAGAGGGGAACAAAGAGGGATATAGGCAAGCACTTCATCGTTTAGCAAATTAGTATTAATGCCATAAATTCATACACTATGTACAATGCGCAGAGTAGCATTCAATACTGATGTATTGAGTCATGTTATATTTGTAACTAACTGCTGGCATGTGATAGACTGCTTTCAAGAGACATCATTATAGGTACTGTGGAGATTTATTCCTCGCTGATTGGTCTGTGCAGCGACTGCTTCTTCCCATCTACCTCCAGACTCTGAAACTCTCTTCCGCCTTCTGTCTTTCCTAAATTTTATAACCTATCATCCTTCAAAAAGCAGATCTATCGTCATCTCAGGGCCTAGTCCTCATTCATCTCTGCCTTGTCCTTAACCTATTTCTTTTTCTCCATCTTGGTGTTTTCTCATGCCCAGGCCTTTATTGATGAGGGCAGTTTTTGCCTTTCCCTGTGTGTGTAAAAAAAAAAAAAAAAAAAAAATAGTATTCTCTGATATATCATTACTATTAAATCTGTATCAGGTTTTATTTTGACTACAGTACTTGGTTTTGATTGATCTAGACCTTTGGTTCTCATTGTGGGGTGCATGCCCTACAGGGGACTTATAGATTTTTAAGGGGACTATTTGAGAATGTGTTATTAACAGTGAAATTTTTTCTAGTAAGTCTGTTTGAGTGTGTGTGCGAGTCAATACATATGGTGCTTATACATTATGCATACATAAAAATATTTGTGTGTATGTATGTACATGTATGGCTACCCCCCCACCTGAAAGGGGAACACGTTCCTCGACGAAGGTACTGGCCAAAGACAGAGGTATCAAACCTAGGTCTGTGTTCCCAAGGAAGGATTTTCACCTTCTAAGCTTTCCAGAAGGTATATCTCTCGCGGAAAAATTTCAATGGAGGAATAAATTCCTTCCCATTCACCATCATTCGCTGAGCATTCCCAACCAAAGCAAATGGTGGTTTAATCATCTATATGTCATGAGGAAAAACAAGCATCTTATTGAAGAATTGCAAAGGGGTGTGCATGGGGGGCTCCAATTCGTGTCAAAGGATAAGCCACCTCTTAGAACATTTTTCATTAAAGGGTTTCCTACTTATTGGAATAAAGAACAACTGCACTCCCTCTTAGAAAATGAAGATGGAAAATACATCGAAAGCCTACAACGCTTAAAGTATGATGGAAAAGAATCTTCGACTCTAAAGATGATGTGGAAATCAATTGAAGTCAATCCTCCAGAAG